>JAGKTI010022498.1:0-15232 GCA_018397915.1 Birgus latro
ATATATATATATTTTATGCATGGAAGAAGGAACCAAAGGCCACGGGCATGCATACTGTTCTTTCCAAGAAAAAGCAAAAACAGTACAAAAGAGAGCGAAATTCAAGATCCGTTCAATTCGAGATGCCTGGACACACTGCGTTTGAAAGACTGGAGATCATAGGAAGTAGGAAATACAGACAGAGGAAGACAGTTCCAGAGTTGACCAGTTGCATAAATAAAAGACTGGGAGTAACGGTTTACTCTTGCATTAGAGAGTTGGACAGAAAAGGGATGAGAGTTTGTTGCTAGACGGGTACTACGTGCCCGTCGTAGAGGTGGAAGGATGCAAGCAGACAGTTCAGAGGAACAGTGACCATTGAAGTAGCGATAAAAGAGAGATAAAGATGCAACAGTGCGGCGAAGAGACAATGGTTGAAGGGAATCAGTAAGAGGAGGAGAGTTAATGAGACGAAAAGCCTTTGACTCCACCCTATTGAGAAGAGCTGCATGTGGGGAGCCTCTCCACACATGAGAGTTGTACTCCATACACGGGCGAATAAAACCCGTGTACAAGGTCAACAACTGTGCAGGGATAAAGAAAGTAATCCCTCTAATATTCGGACGTCCCATACTCGGACATACTCACTATTCGGCATATCTGGGCTGCCCAACCCCCAAAATGCAAAAAAATCTGAAAAAAAGATTAATTTTCGATTTTCTGGGACCGCGTCAGTTTGAATTTCCCGCGCGTGCCGATCCCCTCTGTTTACACTCGTGGCGCCACTATCGGTCGCCATTACCCACTCCCCTCCTCCCTCGTGAACAACTCTGAAAATGGCGGCCGAAGTAATTGCTTTTGTGGTGATACCCTACCTCCTACAGTGCTTGATACTGCTCTTCACCTTCTTCATCATGTGTGTGATGATGGCCCCGCCTCCTGAGAAGAGGAAGAAAGTGGTTCTGACTCTGGAGAAGAAGAGGCAGATATTGGACAAGGTGGATGTCGGCTGGTCAACAGGGCACATCTTACGTGAGTTCACCCTCCCTCGCTCCACCTTGTTTGATATCAAGAAGTCCCGAGACAAACTACAGCAGTACACGGCTGATTTCGCATCGAAGACCAGACGAAATGTGCAGAGAAAGGTGATGTTTACTCCTAAGTATGAAGACATCGACCGCTCCACGTTGATTTGGTATCGACAACAATGAGCTGCTCGTGTGTTGGTACGAGGAACGGAGCTGAAAGCTGCTGCTGAAAACTTCGCAAGGCTACGCGACGCCCCAGACTTCAAGGCATCTGAAGGTTGGCTCTTCGCGTTTAAGTTACGACACGGACTTACCAACCGTAAGACCCACGGCGAAGCTCTGGACGCTAACGACGAAGGAGTAGAACAGTTTCAGCAGAAGGTGAATGGCTTGATTGGGAGGGAGGGCCTCACTCTTGGTCAAGTCTACAACGCTGACGAAACTGGCCTATTTTATCGTTAAATACCCACAAACACTCTCGCTGAGGAGACGGAGAAGCGTTTACCTGGCCCCAAGCTCTCGAAGCAACATGTGTCTGCTTTGTGCTGTGCCAATGCTAACGGCATGCACCGGTTCAAGCCCGTTATTGTAGGCCGTGCAAAGCAGCCTAGGTGCCTTTGTGGGTTAATGAATGCCCTTCCTGTCATGTGGTATCATTCTCTGAAGGCTTGGTTCACAACCAAGATCTTCAAGAATTGGTTCCACCAACACTTTGTTAAGGAGGTCATTCGTTATCAGACGGAGACACTGAAAATCCGAAGAGACCAGGTAAAGGCCCTCCTGATTCTCGACAATGCACCTGCGCATCCGTCAGACAAGGAGTTGGTGGCAGAGAATGGTCGCATCAGGTGTCTGTTTTTGCCACCTAATACAACTGCTCTGATCCAACCAATGGACCAGGGAGTGATTGTGGCAACGAAGAGGCTATACCGACGGAAGTTTTTGGACGAGGTGATGGTTGTGTACGAGGATGAGAACGATCGCAGGGAAGGACGTGACATGCGAGGACAAAAAACACTCGAAAACATTCGCCGATACACCCTCAAGTCTTCCATCTACAACTGGGCAAATGCATGGAATGAAGTCTCTGTCAAGACTTTAGAAAATGGTTGGTCTCGCCTACTTCATGGAAGTGACGTGGTGCACGATTTTCTTGCTTTTGAAGTGGATGACTTTCATGCAAGGCTTCGTACAGGTGGAGACGATGTTGATGTCGACAAAGTGCGTGAGTGGTTGGATGACGATGAGGGCGATCCTGGGTATCAGATCATGTCTGATACAGAGATCGCATCTACTGTTGCTGGTCCCAGTACCCAGCAGGAAGATTCTGACGAGGACAGCGATGATGATGCGGACTCCTCACAGGTTGCAACTGCCTCAACGATCCCCAGGCTGAGCACAATCCGGCACTATGTGGAGTTCGTCCTTGACTACCTAGAACACCCGGACTGCGACAGAGAGATGGGGTCATTGGAATTGGCAAGTCAAGTGCGAGGTTTCAGGCAAAGCATCATTAATAGTCAAAATCGTCGTCCTCTGCATCAATCAACCATTGAGAGTTTTTTCAGGCCAGTCAACCCTGCCGTCGTCCACTCTCGCTCCACACCATCATCTCACGAAGACAGGCCTTCTAGCTCCGATCCACAGCCCAGCACATCAGGCACGGCTGAATCACCACTGGATGTTAGTTTGCGTCTATATTCGGAGTCCTCTGTAGTGGGTAGTGTAACACCACGTAGCACCAAGATGCCCATACGCCGCCTCCGTCTGCTCATCTCGGACTCTGACAGCAACTAAATTCTCCAGGGATCGTCACTAGACCAAACGGGAATTTACTGTTGTGTACAGTGCAGTGAAGTGATGTTATTCCAGTTATAAAAAAAAAACCTTGGTGAAAGTGCTGGTGAGAAGTGCTGGTGATTCTCAAGTGGAAAGGTGTGTCAGGTGCAACGTCTTCCTGTCAGAGTCTGAGATGATAGAGTGGGTTATTACATCAGGACGGCCGCTTTTTGTTCGTAAGTACCCTAACTTCATGCCTAACCTGTTTTCATCATGCTGTACATGTGTTAAAAAATTACCGAAAATGTTAATCATAATTTCCTGCATGCTATTTAATTTCTCCGTGCATGGTTCTTAAGTAAAACAGCTAGAAAAAAGGTGGAAGCAGTGAATTTCATGTCCAGTCCTAACCTAACCTAACCTATGGTTATCATAAAGATTTTCATGCCTAACCTGTTTTCATCATGCTGTACATGTGTTAAAAAATTACCCTCAATGTTAATCATAATTTCCTGCTTGCTATTTAATTTTTCCATGCATGGTTCTTAAGTAAAACAGCTAGAAAAAAGGTGGAAGCAGTGAATTTCATGTCCGGTCCTAACCTAACCTAACCTATGGTTACCATAAAGATTTTCATGCCTAACCTGTTTTCATCATGCTGTACATGTGTTAAAAAATTACCCTAAATGTTAATCATAATTTCCTGCTTGCTATTTAATTTTTCCATGCATGGTTCTTAAGTAAAACAGCTAGAAAAAAGGTTGAAGCAGTGAATTTCGTGTCCGGTCCTAACCTAACCTAACCTAACATTGTGTTAATCATAACTTCCTGCTTTTAATTTAATTCTTTCATGCATGGTTATTAAGTGCACCAGCTATGAAAAAGGTTGAAGAAGTGAATTTCATGTCCGGTCATAACCTAACCTAACCTAACCAAACCTAACCTAACCATTTTTCTGGTAGCAATTAACATCATTTACTGTATTTGATGCTTTGTATCCAATAATTTTGTGCATAAAATATGAGAAAATATGATTTCCATGTCCGATACTTACTTATACTATGCTGGCAAGTTCTGAGCTCCTATGACTCACTCACCCCTAAATCATCATTTTTTGGTTAAAATTCAATAAATTCATGCTATGTGTGCATTATTTATGTGAAAAGGGACCTAAATAAGTACTATAAATGTCCAGTAGGGAGGTAGGAAGGTAGTTTTCAGATTTAGGTTAGGTTAGGTTAGGGTCATGAAAAACCAGTGCTGGAGGTTCAGGACCAATATCCAGACAAAACCAATATCCGGACATGCCTTTGGCTCTATTACAACAGATATTGGAGGGATACAGTAATCCCTCCAATATCCGTTGTAATAGAGCCAAAGGCAGGAGTTAAAAAAGGTATGGGAAGTAATTAAGCAGCTGCAGGAACGGACCATAGAGCAGGAGAGAGAGATCAAAGTCCTACAGAATAGACTGGAAAAAGTTAGCACACATAGTGAGGAACAAGAAAAAGAAGTTAGAGAATTAAAGGTGAATAACGAATCCGCATCAAATGAAATAAAGCAGCTGAAGAGGGAGAATAAGAGGTTGGAAGAAGAAAGGGACAGAATAAAAAGTAAACCAGATGAATACAAATCAAAATCGAGGAGGAAAGATGAGCATATTCAGGAAATTAAGGAGCAACATAAGGGGTGGAAGAAAATACAGGAGGAAGAAAACGTAAATTTGAAGGAAATCATAGAACAATAAAGTAAGGAAAAAGTGGAGAAGGAAGTGGTTAGAGTACTAAGAAGTAGAGAATCTTTGGTCAGGGATGTAGCAGACAAGAAAAAATGTGTGATAATTTCAGGAATAAAAGAAAAACGAATGACAGTAAGATCTGAAAGAGAGAGAGAGGAACTGAGCAAGGCTAAAGAAATAATATCAGTGGTTATGGATGGAAACAATGAAGCCCAAGAAGAGATTGAAGAAGCGTTTAGGTTAGGAAAGTACGAGGATGGTGGGGCAAGGCCCTTGAAAGTAAAGTTTAAGTCCCAAGTAATAGTGAATGAAATCATAAGTAGAACGTGGAAATTGTCAGAGAAAGAGGGGTTTAAAAATGTTTGGATTAGGAGAGATGCAAATGAAGAGGAAAGAGCTAAATTAAAGGAGTTAGTAAAGGAAGCAAAGATAAAAAACGAACAACGAACGGAGAAAGAGAAGACAGAGTTCTATTGGAGAGTTATGGACCAGAAATTGAGAAAGTGGTACTGACGGAACAAAGGAGAGACGAGAGTATAAAAAACAATGAAAAAAGTTTGAAAGTGGCGTACACGAACACTGATGGACTAATATCGGCAAGGTTAGAAATCAATGATTTTTTGAGGGCACACGAACCTGATGTTATGTGCTTTGTAGAGACTAAATTGAAAGGAGATATTGATATTCATATGGGAGGTGGGAAATAAAAATTATGGAGAAGAGACAGAAAAGAAAAAATGGGAGGAGGAGTGATGATAGCAGTGAAGGACAATATAAACGTAGATCTATCTATCTATCTATCTATTGCCAGACGCCTCAATCCCGAACGGGGTGGCCACAAACAAATCGCCTCCATGTCACTCTGTCCCCTGCCATTTCACTACCACGCTCCCAACTCACACCCCCCTCTCTCATATACGTAGATACTGTGGAAATTGCAGAGGGCAGGGCCGAAGCCATAAATTTGAAATTACAAACTGGGGAGAATGGTAAGAGAGATATGGCAGTGGTATATGTTCCCCCTAAGACGAGAGCATGGAATGACGATGAATACCAGGAGATGTTGTCAGACATGGTTAGTTATCTACAGAAAGTGATCGAGAAAAGCAACAATATAATCCTAATGGGTGACTTTAATTGTAAAGAGGTGAACTGGGAGGAATGGGACTCGGGAGGCAGAGAAGATTCGTGGAGCACTAAATTGTTAAATATAGCAATGAATAATGTAATGACACAGTGGGTTAAAGAAGAGACACGATTCAGAGGTGATGACACCAGCAAGATTAGATTTGCTACTATCCAAAGAACCTGATGTAACTGAATCATTAAATTATCTGTGTCCTATAGGAAAAAGTGATCATGTGGTCATTGAGTTCCAGATGATAATAGGGAACGTGGTGCCAAGAGATGAGCTTTATGGGCAAGGAAGATACAACTTTGGGAAAACAAACTTTGCAGAATTGAGAAATTTTTTTGAAAATGCGGACTGGAGAAAATTCAGAGAAACAAGAGAGATACAGAGGAAGTGGGATATCTTTTTAGACCTCTACAATTTGGGAGTGGAAAAATATGTGCCAAGAGTAAGTGGGAAAGAAAACAGGAAAAAGGTGTGGTTTAATAGAAGGTGTATAATAGCGAAAAAAGAGAGGGACATGGCATCGGACAAATGGAGAAAGAGAGGTAATATCAGAAAAAAGGAAGGATATAAAAGAACTAGAAATGAATATACAAGAATAGGTAGAGAGGAAGAAAGGAACTTTGAAAAAGGTATAATTGACAAATGTAAGGATGAACCCAAATTGTTTTATAGATTTGTTAATGGCAAATTGAAGCAAAGGGAAGGAATAACCAAACTGAAAGTAGAAGGAGAGGTCTACAAGGATGCAGTAATGCAAGCTGAAGTAATGAACAAATGTTTCCAATCGGTTTTCACTAAGGAAAGGGAGTTTGTGGAAGGAGAGGGAGTGATTAGAAATGTAGTGATAAAAGATATAAAAGTGGAAGTGCAGGAAGTGTATAAATTACTGGGAGCTCAAGATGTAAGGAAGGCCCCAGGACCGGATGGAATCTCTAATTGGGTACTGAAGGAATGCAGAGAACAACTGGTGGATAAGATTCACAATTTAATTGTGTGCTCCTTGGAAGAGGGGAAAGTGCCTCGGGAATGGAAGAGGGCAAATGTGGTGCCAATCTATAAGGGAGGAAACAAGGAAGAACCCCTGAATTATAGACCAGTGTCCCTAACCAGTATGGTTGCGAAATTGTGCGAGAGAATCCTGAAAGATAGATGGATAATATATCTGGAAGAGATGAATATTTTGACTGAAAGTCAGTTTGGATTCAGAAGTGGAATGGCAGGTGTTTCCAACTTGTTGAGCTTCTACTCAAGGGCAATTGACGTGCTACAGGAGAGAGACGGTTGGGTGGATTGTGTGTACTTAGATCTGGAGAAGGCCTTCGACAAAGTACCCCACAAGAGACTATTATGGAAATTAGAGCATATAGGAGGACTGAAGGGAAGCCTCCTGGAATGGATGAGAGACTTTTTGAGTGACAAACAAATGAGGACAGTAATAAAGGACAGGACATCTGGATGGAGGGAGGTAACAAGTGGTGTCCCACAGGGCTCGGTGTTGGCACCAGTAATGTTCTTGATTTATGTAAATGATATGGTAGATGGAGTGAACAGCTACGCAAGCCTGTTTGCTGATGATGCAAAGATCTTGAGAAAGGTAGAGGTTGAAGAGGACTGTAAAATGCTACAGGAGGATCTGGATAGGATATACGATTGGAGCCGGATGTGGGAAATGAAATTCAACGCAAAAAAATTTAAAATATTGGAAATGGGTAAAAGTACCAAGAGGCCATCATTGAATTATTTGATGGGTAATGAACCAATTAGAAAAGCGAGAGAAGAGAAAGATTTGGGAGTGCTGGTCCAGGATAGTTTGTCACCTGAAAAGCACATAAATAAGATAGTGAGAGAGACATATAAACTCTTGACCAATATAAGAGTGACATTTCATTACATGGATGAGGAGATGATGAAAAAATTGATAGTGGCCATGATCCTGCCCAGGTTACAATATGCAGCAGTAGTGTGGTCCCCACACAAAAAGAAAGATATAACCAAGATTGAGAGAATACAAAGAACAGCAACCAAGATGGTCCCTAGTCTGGCAGATTTGCCATACAGAGAGAGGCTGGAAAGGCTGGATTTGCCCTCCTTAGAGGAAAGGAGAAAGAGGGGTGACATGATTGCAGTGTTCAGGACCATGATAGGAGTAGATAAAATTGACAGAGAAAATCTGTTTGTGTGGGATGAGAGAGCAACAAGAGGACACGGAATGAAACTAAAGAAGTCAAGCTGCTTGAAGGACATCAAGAAATATAGTTTTCTGTATAGATGCATAGACCTGTGGAATAGCCTGGACAAAGATATCGTCCAGTCTGAGAACTTAAACGAGTTTAAAGCAATATTTGACTTAATGAGAACAAGAGATGGGATCCCACAAGCGTAGCTCATTTCCTGTATATCACAATTAAGTAAATACAGTAAGACCTCACTATAACGGACTAATTGGGGCCCTAACCATTCCGAAAAATGTGAAATTCCAATAAAAGCTACATCCGGACTTTCCCCTGCTAATCCGGACTTTTTCCGATATATCAGACATTAGTCCGGAGTGCAACAATGGTTTTTAAACTGTTTTCACTACCTCTGCAGTACTGTACTGTGTTATACCTTCACTACATTAATCAAATGGTATAATAATACTGTACTGTACACTGATAAACATGTCTTTTATTTACCTTATTGTGGTGAACATAGCTGAAGTGGTCAGGCAGTTCGGACTGCCTGACCACTTCAGCTAGGACTGCTTCTGGCTTTATCGGAATTTTTCCGATATGTAGGAATTTAGTCCGGTAGCTCCTCGAGCCCAATAAAAGCGAATTCCGGTCTATTGAAGTTCGTTATATCGAGGTTTTACTGTACATAGACACACAGACACAGACACCCAAACACACAGACACAGACATGTACAAACGCAAGTGCACGCAAGCACCCAAGGCCTGGTATGCTGTTGTCAACGTTTTTTATTGTCAACATTATAGTGCTTTAATTTCTTGCTGCAGCATTCATAGTTATATTATATACTTTTCACATGTCCTAGTGTGTTGTTTGTGTATTAGTAATGTGACTATGAGTGTAAAGTATGGGGTTAGCTTGACATGTAACTGCCAGTTAAGAATGACGAGTGGGGGGTGGGGTGGGGTAGGGGTATGGGGGAGGGTTGGGAGCTGGGGTAGAGGAAGGTGGAGCTCGTTTCGTCACCCTCTCCCATCTTCCCTGAGCACACAGGGGAACAAAGGGGGCACCCCTGAGCAGAAATTACTGATTGTGAGTGTGGCTGGGGAAAAAAAAAAAAAAAAAAGTGACTGGTGTCTGGAGTGATTCTCTGCCAGCAGATATTATCCATTGGTTCCGAAATCCGTTGATTTGGGGTCTGTAGAATCGAGGGTTGATGGTACACTCCAAGTAATGTATATCAAAATGAGATATTACTCAACCTGAACAACTATATTACGAACATCACTGCAAGCCTACCAGAAAGCATTTTCTGGAAGTTGGACTGGGAAAACATTGCAATATACATAGATGGAGAATGTTTAATTACTTAAGATTCGCAGATGACAAAGTCCTAATTTTCGAAACAGCAGAGACACTGCAAGAAATGTTAAATTATCTTATTAAAGTCTCAATGAAGGGATGAACTGGGGTAAGACTACAGTACACCAAAGAGCATCATCAAAATAGGGGAAGAAACTCTTGAAGAAGATGAGGAGTACAATTTCTTGGGGCAACCATTAAACCTAATGAAAGACCATGAAGGTGAAATAAAAAGACGTATTACAATTGGATGGAAAGCTTTCAGTAAACGGAGACATCATGAAAAGTATGTAAGAACTGAAAAACAAACAATTAATGCATAATCCCAGCCATGACATTCATGAAGGATAACCGATGGAGCAAGAGGGTAAACTGGACTGCACGAGATCGCAATTGTACCAGAAAAAGACCAGACAGGAGATGGAGATGAAACAGGTTAGTCAGCAGGCAAAACCTGGCAGATTTAAGCTCAATCAAGGAATCCATGGAGAAAGTTGGGGAGGCCTTTGTTCAGCAGTGGACTCTAAATGGATAATGATGATCACTGCATCACTCTTCAGAGTCATACACTGAACTCAAGCAAATTGGTTATGGATTTCTAGCATGGCACAACAAGTGGTGCAAGCACAACAAACCTCACCCAGGCCGACAGCAATTATCCTAGTGTTGGTAAACACTGATAAAGTCTACTGTAATGGCACAACTAACTTCAACTTATAGTTTCAATAACTAACCCTGTGAACCTTTGAACTTGTGTTTCACCTTTTAAATTTGAAAGACATTACCTCCACAATTAAATCAGTTGCTTTTGGGACCCATCTCCTTGACCTATAAGTTAACAACACTCAGTAACCATGGCAGTCTATAGATAAAACAATGAAAAATAAAATAGCATGAGCAACATAAAAAGAGCCTGATACCCTAGAACAACGCTCAGTAACCACTTGTCGTGTCTAGATAAAACACGGTGAATTAAATACCAAAGCAACATTGAGAGAATAACCAACCAGATCGACATTTCTGATGATTTCATCAGTTTAGATAAAATGTGACTGACAACACTGCATATCACTCACCTTTCCTTGTCCTCTGGAAATCAAAATATAATCCTGGCTTTTTTACCTAGAATTTCTGCAATTAATAGCAGCACAAGACTGCTTGCCCGGCATTCTCCAGCTCTGTTTCCGCGCCCACTGCTTGGTGCGCAACTGTCGCCCAGAGTTACATGGGGATGGCATGACTGTCCCCTCTTTTCTTTCTCTATACTCTTTGGTAGTAGTACTTGTTCCCTAGGCAGTTTGGCTGTACAGTCCTGAGTTCCTAAGGAAGGCCACGCCTGAGACTGGGCATTCCCACGGAGCTCTCAAGGAGTGTATGCTGTTTTGATGGCGTACGTGATTGTGTGCAATGAAGTCTTCCATAATAAGCTTAATATTATGAGGTGCTGTGTTACATCCTGGACAGGCATCAGCGACGGAGTAATCCAGCCTCTTCTGGTAACTTTTTTTTTTTTTTTTTTATGTGTCCGACTCTGGGCATAGGCTTCACAGCCTGCTATCAAGGCCCAGTCGTCCTCCTACAATCTACATGTCACCATTTCGGCGCTTAACACCCACCGTCCATATTGAATACATGCTAGGGCTGTCTCATACAGGACTGGTGTATTAGTATTAGCGGGGTCATTTTTATGACATGTCGGCGGGTCTCCTGGTAGATCAGTAAAGCCTGATTTAATGAAATTCAAATTATTAAACTGTTCCCTGCACCAGCGAGGATTCGAACCTGGGTCCCTCGGGACTGCAAGCCAACTCTCTACCGATCGAGCTAACTTAAGAGGGCTGGATGATGACCACATCTCAGCCTGGCCAGGTGGACCCTGTCCTCATGAGGGAGATAGGATTCAGAAGGGTGGATATCAGGAGGCCGTGCATGCAGCTGTGTGTTGTCTTTAAGTGACTGAATGGAGCAGAGAGTGATCTGAGTATGGATATGCTTCTGGAAGCTGGTCTGAGGCGGGCGAAGGGGGAGAGATAACAGTATTTGTGTATGATATCCTGTGCAGGATGTTGTTTTGATGTTCCTTGGTGTGTGTGGATGTGATGCCATGTAGTGCAGTGGATATTGTGGGTTTGTGGAGGCTGCAGCGAGAACTTGGGTGCCTCTCATGTCTAGATGATCCTTGACTTTGAGGACTTTGGTTTACTGTTGTAGGTAGTCTGTGGGTGTAGCAGCATAGCCGTGCAGCCTGAGATTATTTTTAGGGCCTTGTTCTGTGTGTTGTAGTGTGTTTAAGTGAAATTAGAAGCCCAAGGAGGCTTGCATAATTCATCAATGAACGTACATATTGTCTTTATACTGTGATGGTGGTTTCTTTGTTGTGTCCAAATGTTGTATGGGCAAGTGACCTCAAGGCACTGAGTCTTGGTGTTAAATTATCTTTAATGTTTCTGAGGTACTGTTTAAATGACATAGATGTACTGCATGTTACACCAAGGATTTTGTGTGTGTGTGTGTGTGTGTGTGTGTGTGTGTGTGTGTGTGTGTGTGCATGTGTGTGTGTGTATTTACCTAATTGTGAAATACAGGAAATGAGCTACGCTCGTGGGATCCCGTCTCTGTGTCTCAATAAGTCAAATTTTGCTTTAAACACGTTTAAGCTTCTAGACTGGACGATCTCTTTGTCCAGGCTATTCCACAGGTCTATGCATCTATAAGGAAAGCTATATTTCTTGATGTCCTTCAAGCAGCTTGGCTTATTCAGTTTCAGTCAGTGTCCTCTTGTTACTCTCTCATCCCACACAAACAGATTTTCTCTGTCAATTTTATCTACTCCATGTGTATGATATCCTGTGCTGGATGTTGCTTTGATGTTCCTTGGTGTGTGTGGATGTGTTGCCATGTAGTGCAGTGGATATTGTGGGTTTGTGGAGGCTGCAGTGAGAACTTGGGTGCCTCTCATGTCTAGATGATCCTTGACTTTGAGGACTTTGGTTTACTGTTGTAGGTAGTCTGTGGGTGTAGCAGCATAGCCGTGCAGCCTGAGATTATTTTTAGGGCCTTGTTCTGTATACTGTGGTGGTGGTTTTTTGTTGTGTCCAAATGTTATATGGGCAAGTGACCTCAAGGCGCTGAGTCTTGGTGTTAAATTATCTTTCTGTATGTGTGTGTGTGTGTGCGTATTTACCTAATTGTGATATATAGGAAATGAGCTACGCTCGTGGGGTCCTGTCTCTGTTTCTCAATAAGTCAAATTTTGCTTAAACTCGTTTAAGCTTTTAGACTGGACGATCTCTTTGTCCAGGCTATTCCACAGGTCTATGCATCTATACGGAAAACTATATTTCTTGATGTCCTTCATGCAGCTTGGCTTCTTCAGTTTCAGTCCGTGTCCTCTTGTTACTCTCTCATCCCACACAAGATTTTCTCTGTCAATTTTATCTACTCCCATCATGGTCCTGAACACTGCAATCATGTCACCCACCCCACTCTCTCCTTTCCTCTAAGGAAAGCAAATTCAGCCTTTCCAGCCTCTCTCTGTACAACAAATCTGCCAGACTGGGGACCATCTTGGTTCCTGTTCTTTGTATTCTCTCAATCTTGTTTATATATTTCTTTTTGTGTGGGGACCACATTTCTGCTGCATATTCTAACCTGGGGCAGATCATGGCCACTACCAATTTTTTCATCATCTCAACCATGTAATGAAATACCACTCTTATATTGCTCAAGAGTTTATATGTCTCTATCTTATTAATGTGTTTTTCAGGTGACAAACTATCCTGAACCAGCACTCCCAAATCTCTCTCTTCTCTTGCTTTTGTAATTGGTTCATTACCCATCAAATAATTCTGTGATGGCCTCTTGGTACTTTTACCCATTTCCAATATTTTACATTTTTTTTGCGTTGAATTTCATTTCCCACATCCGGCTCCAATCATGTATCCTATCCAGATCCCCCTGCAGCATTTTACAGTCCTCTTCAACCTCTACCTTTCTCAAGATCTTTGCATCATCAGCAAACAGACATGCGTAACTGTTCACTCCATCTACCATATCATTTACATAAATCGGGAACATTACTGGCACCAACACCGAGCGCTGTGGGACACCACTTCTTACTTCCCTCCATCCAGATGTCCTGTCCTTTATTACTGTCCTCATTTGTCTGTCACTCAAAAAGTCTCTCATCCACTCCAGAAGGCTTGCCTTCAGTCCTCCTATATGCTCTAATTTCCATATTAGTCGCTTATGGGGTACCATGTTGAAGGCCTTCTCCAGATCTAAATACACATAATCCACTCAACCGTCTCTCTCCTGTAGCACGTCAATTGCTCTTGAGTAAAAGCTCAGCAAGTTGGATACACATGACCTTCCACTTCTGAATCCAAACTGACTTTCAGTCAAAATATTCATCTTTTCCAGATATTTTATCCATCTATCTTTTCGGATTCTCTCGCACAATTTTGCAACCATGCTGGTTAGGGACACTGGCCTATAATTCAGGAGTTCTTCCTTGTTTCCTCCCTTATAAATTGGTACCAAATTTGCCCTCTTCCATTCCCGAGGCACTTTCTCCTCTTCCAGAGAACACTCAATTAAATTGTGAATCTTATCCGCCAGTTGTTCTCTGCATTCCTTCAGTACCCAGTTAGAGATTCCATCCGGTCCTGGGGCTTTCCTTACATCTTGAGTTTCCAGTAATTTATACACTTCCTGCACTTCCACTTTTATATCTTTTATCATTACATTTCTAGTCACTCCCTCACCCTTCACAAACTCCCTTTCATTAGTGAAAACCGATTGGAAAAATTTGTTTGTTATTTCGGCTTGCATTACCGCATCTTTGTAGACCTCTCCTTCTACCTTCAGTTTGGTGAATCCTTCCTTTTGCTTCAATTTGCCATTGACAAATCTATAAAACAATTTGGGTTCATCCTTATATTTGTCAATTATACCTTTTACAAAGTTCCTTTCTTCCTCTCTACGTATTCTTGTATATTCATTTCCAGTTCTTTTATATTCTTCCTTTGTTCTGTAATAACCTCTCTTTTTTTGCTATCATACACCTTCTACTAAACTACTCCTTTTTCCTGTTTTCTTTCCCCCTAACTCTTGGCACATATTTTTCCACTCCCAAATTATAGAGGTGTAGAAAGATATCGCACTTCCTCTGTATCTCTCTTGTTTCTCTGAATTTGCTCCAATTCGCATTTTCGAAAAATTTTCTCAATTCTGCAAAGTCTCCTTTCCCAAAGTTGTATCCTCCTTGCCTATAAAGCTTGTCTCTTGGCACCATGTTCCCTATATTCATCTGGAACTCAATGACCACATGATCACTTGTTTCTATAGGACACAGATATTTCAAAGATTCAATTACATCAGGTTCTTTAGTTAGCAGTAAATCTAATCTTGCTGGTGTGTCATCACCTTGGAATCGTGTCTCTTCTTTGACCCACTGCATCAATACATTATTCATAGCTATATTTAACAATATGGTGCCCCACGAATCTTCACTGCCTCCTGAGTCCCATTCCTCCCAGTTTACCTCTTTACAATTAAAATCACCCATTAGAATTATATTGTTGATATTTTCTCAATCACTTTCTGTAGATAACTAACCATGTCTGTCAACATCTCGTGGTACTCATCGTCATTCCATGCTCTTGTCTTAGGTGGAACATATACTACTGCCATATCTCTCTTACCATTCTCTCCAGTTTCTAATTTCATATTTATCACTTCAGCCCTACCCTCTCCCATTTCTACATTATCTACATTTATGTTGTTCTTCACTGCTATCATCACTCCTTCTCCCATATTTTCTTTTCTGTCTCTTCTCCACAATTTGTATTTACCATCTCCCATATGGATATCAATATTTCTGTATAAAGCACATAACATCAGGTTCATGTACCCTCAAAAAGTCACTGATTTCTAACCTTGCCAATATTAAACCATCAATATTGGTATACACCACTTTCAAACTTTTTTCATTTTGTGTGTGTGTGTGTGTGTGTGTGTGTGTGTGTGTGTGTG
>JAGKTI010022499.1:0-15231 GCA_018397915.1 Birgus latro
AATGGGCAAGTCTAAGTGCAGACTGAACGCTATCTTCTGGGACTACTATTTGGAATACTTCCCCTATGCCAAATGACCGACTCTCCTTCTTATAGAGCAAACCGTCTGGCAACAATTGAAAGCAGTCTAACTTTGCTGGCAATTTTGGTACTTCCGTAGTCTCATTCCGCAAATAACTCTTTAATCTACCCCATACTGGGTGTGAATCTTGCTGTCGCCTTATCTCAGTGACATCCCAATCTATTGTGTCTATTTCCGCAGTGCCTGAACTCACAAGTAGTGCAACTTCATCTTCATCACTAGACTGAGTCGTTCTCAACCGGGATAGAGCATCCGCTACGACATTTTGTTGTCCTGGTAAATATTCAACCTTGATGTCGTATTCGGCTACCTGGATTTGCCATCTCGCGATCCTCCCTGAGGCCGCATTTACGTTAAACAACCAAGTAAGAGGTCGATGATCGGTCTGAATCAATATCTCATAACCCAAGATAAGCGGTCTGTTCACTTTCAACCCATAGACAATGCTCAGCGCTTCCTGCTCTATCGTAGCATAGTTCAACTCTGCCTTGTTTAGAGCACGGCTGAAAAAAGTCAATGGCCGAAGGAACCCTTGATCATCTTTCTGTTGCAAAACTCCGCCAATCGCCGTACCGCTGGCGTCCGTAGTCAACACAAAAGGTCTGTCAAAACGAGGAAAAGCTAGCAATACATCTTCCGCTAATCTCCGTTTCAGTTCACAAAACGCACGGTGTGCCTCCACACTCCACTCCACGCGCTGCTGTGTATTTCTTACCTCTCTTTTCCCACGAGTAAGTTTCGTGAGTGGTGCCGCTATCTGGGAGAAATTTTCCACAAACCGGCGATAATAATTCACTAATCCCAGGAAACTCTGGAGTTCCTTCAAAGTACTAGGAACTGCAATACCTTGGATTGCACCGATTTTCTCTGGCTGAGGGCGTAGTCCCTCAGTGGTGATGACATGACCCAAGAAGGATACCTCCTGTTTAAAGAAACTACACTTGGGCAACTTAATAGTTAACTTTGCCCCTTCAAGACGTCCCAAGACCTCATCTAGGTTATGTACATGAGCATCAAACGTCTTCCCATAAATGATAATGTCATCCAGAAAAGTATGGGTTATCTTCCCCGTGAGACCAACCATGACTTCATTAATTATACGCTGGAAAGAAGCCGGCGCATCTTTTAATCCAAAAGGAAGGTTACAGTATTCCCAGTGCCCTTCAGGTGATGAAAAGGCTGTAAGAGGCCTAGACTCCTCATCCAAAGATATCTGGTGGTAACCCTGCTTCAGGTCTAAATTACTGAAGTACTTATTCTCACCTAACTGTGAAAGAATATGCTCAATGTTGGGCAAAGGGTAAGGGTCTGTAACTATCTGCTTATTTAAATGTCTAAAATCTAAACAGATCCGCAAACCACCATCCTTCTTAACTACAGGTACCAGTGGCGAAGAATAAGGTGAACGAGAAGGCCTGATAATCCCCTGTCTACGTAAATCCTCAAGTTGCCTACGTACTTGATCATGCCACTTTGCCGGTATGCGGTATGGCCTACGGTTTACTACCGGGCCATCCGCACATATGTGATGATAAAAGTAGGGTGAGGTTGTAAGCGGGTCCTCGGGAAGTGCAAACACACTTGGGTGTTTCCTTATTAGCCCTTTTAATGCTTCATTTTCTCGGCTTGAAGGAATGGTCATCTGATCTACTTCCGTGTACAGTTTCCGGAATCTATCCTCACTCATTACACTAGTGATCTGATCTCCCTCTGGACTCACTTCCTCCTCCCCCCACCTGACTTCCTCGTAAGGGGATACAGTGCCTACCTTAAATTCTCCATCTATAATTATCCGGTCAGGGGTTAAATTCGCATACGCAACAGTGAAACATGTTCCTTCCCCTGTTCCTTCATTATCCACTGGCCTTACAATACCAGGCCATAACACCGCCGCAATCAAACTACCAGTGTTTGGTGTAAACATTCCTACCTCCCACTCACTTAACGCTGTCTTTAACGTTATTGCTCCATATGTATAAGGTTCCAGAATGTCTGTTCCATTCGTGACACACTGACTTGTCACAAAATCCACTTCCTCAGTTTCCTCGGATGAAAGAACTATCTCAGTTATCACAAAGGAAGAATTGAACTCTACACGAGAAACACTCCCTCCCTCGGTCACCAAATCAAGTTCCTCCTCCCCGACTTTTATACATAGCGGGTTGGCGGTGATACTTAGGCTGTGTGCGAATATGAAATCAACTCCCAAAATTATGGAAACGGCTGAGGGTAAGTCCCTCACTACCACAAATTCCTGATCATATTTCCTGCCACCTAATTCTACCTGGAAATTCACCAATCCCAATATGTCCATTGCATCACTGCTAGCGGACACCAACCCACCGCCTCGATAAGGCCGGAGATCAGTATCAGGCCCTGACGCAATTTCATAGGTCTGTTGGCTGATCAAAGATTTACAAGCTCCTGTATCCAGGAGTATCTCACAATGTAAACTTCCACACACGCCTCTAACCACCGCCAGCTTCGCTATTTCATCAGTCGTTGTGACGACGACTAAGTTCCCCAACCCGATTCGTCCGGCTTTTTTTTTTCTTCCTCGGGTGACTTAGTCCTTTTCCCATTACACTGGTCTGTACTATGCGTAGTACTCTGACATTCCCTGCATCTAGCTACCGACTGTCCAGGATTTTCCACACGGACCGCACAGTGCTCAGCATGATGGCCCGTCATGAAACAACGAAAACATTTAATCCTCCTCCTCTGCTCTTGTGACAAATGATCGTATTTCCCCCGTTGGAGGGGCCTGTCCGCACGACACCGTTTGGCGAAGTGCCCTGACTTTCCACACCGACGGCATCCATCATTTTCACGACAAGTAGCACCGCGTGAACTCTGCTGAGCATCCATGCCGCCATTCACATTCGTACGATTTCTCGCTCCAGTGTTCGGCTGAACCTTTGGCCTCGGCGATGCACTAACACTGCCTGCACTCGGGTTCACACTAGCTATCGTTCCCTGTCTCCTTTCCTTTAATACATTTTCTTCTGACAGAGGCGAATTTGTCTTCTCTGCCCACTTGACTCCTTCCTTCGCTACCTCTACTGGGTTACTGTACCTGCCCTGTGGAACATGTGCAACATACTGCTTTGGGAACATGTCCAGAAAATTATTCACAATGATAAGATTCACTGATTCCTTGAAAGTACGATTCAACGTCACAATCCTATCTCCCAGGCTCTGTAACCTGTAAAAATAGTGAAGTGGGATTTCCCCGGGGTTCCGCTTCGCCGTAAGCAACTCCCGGTGCAACGTTTCTAGACTTTCTTCAGTGTAATATTGGTCCTTCACGCGATCTTTAAAACTATCCCACTCATCATTAGAGTCCCGGATTAAAATCTCCATAATCTCTTGTGCAGGACCAAGTGAAAACGTCCTAGCTACCTCCATTCTCCCTTTTGTAGTCCACTTCGAGGCATCACTTGTCCTCATCTCTATATCACCTAACCAGATCATAACATCTGGCTCCAGTCACTTTCCTGGATATTCCGGTGAGGAGCGAAACTTTGAACTACAAAAATATTTCATGGCCCCCAATTGTTGTATGGGATTCTTACTATTATCTGAGATCGCCTGAGATAGCTGCTGGGATAACTGAGCTATTTCTGCTCCAGTAGTACTTGAAGGGTGAGGGTTAACAGGTGTTGTAGCCATTTCGTCCATTTCGTCAGAGTCTTCTGTGTCAGAGTCGTCAGAAACAGAGTCAGAACCTACAGGAACAGAGTCAGAATCGTCTGAATTAAGTAATTCCTCAACTGGGTTTAGATCGTCCTCCCAATCAAAATCACTCATTTACAGAACAAATTAAAAAAGAAGAATATTCACTATTCACTATTTCTTCCTTCCAGTTCCCTTAAGTTATTTCCTTTAATTACTCAAAGTTGGGAATAACCCCAAACCACTGCTACCAAAATGTTGCAGCTCTGTGAGTGATCCCAAACTGTTGCTACCAAAATGTTGCAACACTGTGGCACGGTCATCCCTAACCGCTGCTACCAATATGTCGTGCCGCTACCCAGGTGTCGTTACGGTATTTCTCGGGAATATATTCTCCCGTATTTAATAATGAGTGGTAACGTGGTCTAAATCCGCCTCGACACTGGCAACGCGCGACATGGGGGACTTCACTAACATGCCACTACACACATGTACTTAGAACTGGGAAATGGAAGAAGTGAAAAAGTAATATGGCTTTTCTAGGCTTTAATTACAAAATAGTATTTACAAAAATCTACAAATAACTCTGAGGTAATTCCCACCTCATTTCACTTCACGTGCATAAGTACCTAAAAACCGCACATACACGTCTACTCTTAAATCACTTGAATACTAACACTATTTTAATAAAGCAAAGCCAGTCTTGTAAAAAATCACTAGTGCTGTTATATATATATAGCACTCTTTACTCATTCATATATATGAAATCACTGTTACATCAGTATAAGAAGAACACACTTAAACATTTAAAATCTTAACTCCCTCCGTTTCAAACTAGGAGTCCTTACTAGTTCTTAACTCCTTCCGTTTTCTAACTAGGAGTCCTTACTAGTTCCCAGACGACAGACAAATAAATAGCACTGCTAGTCGGTTTGTACCCGCGGTCACAAAGCATGTACTTTCACTTACTACCAGTAATGCGTAATGCTCGCATTGCTGACTCCCTGGAACTTTACGTTGGCTATACAGCGACGTCTCTGCACCAAGCACGCCAGGCTGCCTCCGTTCACAACGACTTTCCTCCAGGCTCTAGTCTGCTCTCCTCCAGGCTCTAGTCTGAACTGAGGTCTGTACCCCTTTCTGGCCTCAGAAAGTTGCCGATGTTCGCCAGCGGGTCATGTGGGGTGTGGTGGGTGATGACTTCACCCACTCACCCAACGCCGTCACCCACATCTCCCCCGCTTCATCCACCGTAGAGGCCCCTATCAGACTCGCTGCGTCAGCTCGGTTCTCACACCGCAAAATCCCGTAGTCAGCACACGCTCTCACGGTCTGAACTGCCTAGCCAACACTTTTCCTGTGTAAACAACTCGACCAACACCATCATTGCTCCTTCTCTCTATCTCTCCCTCCTCCTTCTTCCATTTATTTCTTCCTCTCAACCTCTCTTCCTTATTCCATCTCCCTATTGCCCACAGCTGTACACAGAATCCATCGAATCTCTACTCTTTCTCCCCTGTCCGCGTTTCATCCTAAACTCACGTCCGGCAGGCGGTGTCACTTGTACACCTGTCACAGCTGTGTGTCTTACATCTGCCCGAGGGGATGCATGTCGGCTTCCCGACAGAGGGTAGAGTCCCAGAGGACTGGAAGTCAGGTATAATTATTCCTCTGTACAAAGGAAAAGGGGGAAAATCAGTGTGTAGTAATCAGAGAGGCATTTGCCATCTTAGTGTAATAGGAAAAGTATATAGTAGGATACTTATTGACAGAGTTAGGGAAATAACAGAGGAATTAGTTGGAGAAGAACAAGGAGGTTTTAGGAAGGGAAGAGGATGTGAAGACCAGACATTCATTCTTAGATCCTTAGTGGAAAAGTTTCTAGAGAAGGGCAAAAAGTTGTATGCAGCCTTCATGGATCTGGAGAAAGCATATGACAGAGTGGATAGACAAGGATTGTGGAAGGTATTAAGAATATATGGAGTGAATGGGAAGTTGTTGAAGGCAGTGAAGAGTATGTATGAGGGTGCTAAGGCTGCAGTGCATGTGGATGGCAAACTGAGTGAATCTTTCCATTTGAAGGTTGGATTGAAACAAGGATGTGTCATGTCTCCATTGTTGTTCAATCTGTACATGGATGGGGTTATAAAAGAGATACAAGGTCGGGCAGTGGATGTTGGAGCGGCCCTAGTGAGAGAGGGCAGTGTTTGGAAACTCCCTGTACTGTTGTTTGCAGATGATACTGTGTTGTTGAGTGAAGACGAAGGGGAGTTGCAAGGCTTGGTAGATGAATTTGGGACAGTGTGTAAGAAACGGAATCTAAAAGTGAATGTAGGAAAGAGCAAAGTGATGGTCTTCGAGAGAAGTGAAGCCAGTGAATGTACAGTGAGACTGGATGGGAAGGATATGGAGAATGTGAGTGCATTTAAGAGTCCATTTAAATACTTGGGTAGTGTGATGAGTAAGGATGGAAGTCTGGAGGGTGAAGTGCTCGAAAGGGTGCAGCAGGGGAGGAACGTTGCTGGTTCGTTGAAAGCAGTGATAAGAAACAGGGAGGTGAGCATGGAAGTGAAAAAGTTGCTACATGACAGTATTGTGATACCAACTCTGACATATGGAAGTGAAGCTTGGACCCTGTTGGAAGGACAGAAGTTAAGAGTGAGAGCAGTGGAAATGAGTTATTTGAGAGGAGCATGTGGAGTCACATGGAGAGACAGACTAACAAATAAGGAAGTGAAGGAGCATTGTGGTGTTGTTGTGGACGTGATAGGAAGCATCAGGAGAAACACGTTAAGGTGGTTTGGGCATGTGGAGAGGATGGAGAGTGAAAGACTGGCGAGGAGAGTGTACGTGAGTGAGGTGGAGGGGGCGAGAGGGAGGGGGAGGCCGAGGATGAGATGGAGGAATGGAGTGGAGAGGTATATGAGAGAGGGGGTGTGAGCTGGGAGCGGGGTAGTGAAATGGCGGGGGACAGCGACATGGAGGCGATTTGTTTGTGGCCACTCCGTGCGGGATTAAGGCGTCTGGCAATAGATAGATAGATAGCGATGGCTGGCTGCTCGTCGGAAGTTCCCAGTGCCGGAATATTTACTGTTGTGAAAATATTACTTTCTTCACCATGTAGGTTCTTACACACCTAGTTATCTGAAATTCGGTCAAAAAACTGTGCTTAATTTAACTATTAATAGAAAATTAGGATTCAGAACGAGTAGGCTACTATCCTACCTGCAATGGCAGTAAGACCATTCTGCATTTACCCCTTTTCTTCTCGCTCATAATAAATATAATTAGCTACCTTATTCCCGGTGATGCAAACTTATTTACAGTTGTAAGGAGGTACGCCAGATTTTATCCTTTTCTCATTCATTAGGGAATAAAGAGGACAAAATCAATAGTTTACGAGTACAAACTCTTGCATTGCAAAAGCACATACTTGCTCCTCTATCTTTTAATCTGTAACATCTTTCAATTTTAAATAAAGTGCTACATCCTGGTTAACTGAAAATGCTGATTTCGAAGTTTTGAACTCAATGAATTTGTTTATGAACCTCTATATATTATTACTCTTCTTTATGCACTGAGGATTCTAGGTTATACGCAAGTTGATATTCTCCAAGGAGCTCCGATTCTCGCCAAATTTCCGAGGTTCTTTCTTTATATATCATTCACTGGCGTATATTAATTCTTCCAGAGATTTTTCTTAATGGAAAACTGACCAAATGCACAGTAGTAACTGCATGTCACTAAGTAAAAGTAGTCTCCTTTCGTGCTAGTTGATGGAACCATTTAAAATAGGCCCACTTAATTACGCCGCTTTCCCGCTTTCTGTCGCGACCATGGAGAAAACAGAAACGGAAACACTCTTCTTTAAATTATTCCCAAGTATCGTAAGCGAAATTATTTTGTAAATAATAATGGATGATTTTATCTCTTTATTGAGTCTCTCTTCTTTTCAGTCCTATGCTACTAAAAATTGTTGCGTGTTACCATACTTGATATGAACTCAGCACATTATTCCTGACTGTCCCTGAGCGATAGTTTGACATTTCCATTAGTTCCGTTAAGGATTTTCTATTATCGTAACAAACGCACTGCTTCCTACAGCTTTGAAATATACCGGTATTTTGACGTTTACTTATTGTTTTCTGTAACAATTTTACATAATTGGTTCCACCTTGTAAAGACAGGAGGGTATGTGCGTCACCGCTGACCGATAACTTTTGGATACTCCGCCGTCACTTCTTACGTCGAGTGTACATACAATACTATCAAGTTCAGAGCCACTCACTGAACCTGATCTTTCAGAAAACTGATAATGAAGAGGTCAGATATTAAACAGTCATAAGCATAATACCAATATAAACTCATACAACCGATACTGCACGCTATACATTAAACACTTTCCACCTCGTGAGGTACGAGCACCGCTCGGGAATGGTGTAGCTATAAGCTACTTCCAGTCGATTTCATCGCAATTTAAGTAGGTAACAGATACCATCCATTTACACTATGAAAAGTATTCCTTCACAGCATATATGTAGGGTGTAGTTTGGATCTATGGTGGCCATGTCGGTAAATATCATGACAACTATTATCGCTCCTACTGGTATAGGCTTGAGTGATGGATTGGAGCGTCGTCTGCAGTGTAAATTCTGACGTCATCGCCAATATGGTGGCTGATTCCCTCCAGCCGCAAAGAATTAAAGATATTACGTCTTGATCAGTGCAACTGATAAATTAAATTAAAAAATATGTATACCGTAAGCAGTGCACTTGCCATGTTTACCCAGAACCGGCAACACGTCTATTCCTTCCAGTTGTTTGCTGCACCTCTTGTTCCTTTCAACTCCTAGGGCCATTGGCAAGAAGCGTGGGGCGTGAGACCTCACGCTCACGCAGACATAAAGATGCCACACACAAAAAGTATCTTTTAATACATGTGTGTGTGTGTGGGGGGGGGACGTTAGTGAACGTTTTTCTGTAGAAAACGTTTATTGTATGTCTAGCCTAACCTTCCAAATGTTACTCTTAAGAATTAGATATATACGTAATAAGTAGTGAAAATATAAATAAGCTGGGGCCGGATACTCAAAACACTTAGGACTGTCGTATCTCGCTATGACAGTCCTATCTCGCCCACGGTGCCCACTCCATCGATACTCAAAACATTTCAGCCGCCATCTTGTGACGTCATGTGTCGTAACTCTGGTCCTAACATAGGACACCCCCGGAGGGTGTCGTAGGCGAACATAACCCGGAAATAGGTATGATTAACATCCAAAGCATAACCCGATCGGAAAACACATCGCTGTAGCAGTGGCCTTTCTGCGCCCCGAACATTACTTTCTGACAGAAATGAGTATCAGATTCAAATGAATCACACTATAAAAGTAAAATAAAATAAGCTTCAAAGTGAGTGGGGGGTAGTTCTGGAAATGTACGAAATACTGTAACTGCTGGATGATGATAACCATTATTTACCTGTTCCCTGTAAATGTTTCTTTTCACGAGCAGCTTTCTTGTTCACGTCTGACCTGAGGTGTGTAAATTTCCTTCTCACTTCTCTCACATCTCTCTGAATACGACTCACATTATTTACAGCATCTTTTACACTTTCCCAAGCATTTGCTTTGACTCGGGACGCGATGGTGTTGCTTAATTTTCCAAATAATATTTTCCTTCTTTCCGACACCTCCGGAACCATTGCACATAATTCTTTTTCGGAGAAGTTAGGGCGGCGTTTCTTAAGTGGAGGGTCTTCCATTATTTTTTGGCACACTATTAACTTTACGTACTGTTAAATACTAGGGACCTCTTTAGGCCTTGCTAGAGACACTGTCAACTAAGCCGCTCTGTGTTTACCTTTGAATTTGATCATCTGTCGCATTTTCGGAGAATCTGTGTTTTGATTGGTGTTTACGTCGATGAACTGCAATTGTGATTGGCTAACGACAAATCAGCTGGCGCTCTTACTGCCCTCTGGTGATCTTCATGGAAAACACCCTAGGACAACATTAGGACGTTTTCAATCTTGTTTGAGTATCGGTGATTTGGGATGTCCTAGGTGTGGCATAAGTTAGGATATCCTATGTTCCTTACGACAGCTAGTTGTCCTAACTTGGGACAGCTTTTGAGTATCCGGCCCCTGGCTGCTAGCGGGCGCCCCATTCTTGCTTCCCCCCCCAGAATAGCCGTTTCTGGCACCCCTTTCTTGCTTGGCCCCCCGAGAAAAAGCCGTACATGGCGCCCCTTTCTTGCTTGGCCCCCCCAGAAGAACCTTCCATGGCACCCCTTTCTTGATTGTCCCCCTCCCCCAGAGGAGCCGCCCATGGCACCACTTCCTTGCTTGGCCCCCCCAGAAAAGCCGCCTATGGCGCCCCTTTCTTGCTTGGCCTCCCCAGAAGAGTCGTCTATGGCGCCTCTTTCTTGTTTGGCCTCTCCAGAAGAGTCGTCTATGACGCCTCTTTCTTGCTCCCCCCCCCCCAGAAGAGACGTCAAGATCCGCCTATGGGTTACATTGTCATTAGATTCAGTAAGGACAAAGATAACAGCCGGTATCTCCCCCCTTCCCTCCTTATTTACGAAGTACAGTACCGTATGTTACATAAAAATGTTTGAAACGGATGTTTATTGAAGAAAAATTGCTTAGAATTTCCTTGAGTAATGGACATATTAATTTCAGTGTCCGTTAGTTGGTTGAAATATCGAAAATATGTACCTACCTTTCTTATGAATAGTACAGTCGCAGCCATAACTATCCTTTCCCCAAATGACTAACATATTATGGAGGGGGTGAAACACTCGACACACGGATGTATTTACACTATGAAGCGTTGGCAGCCCTGATAGATGATATCGTTGCCAGTTATACCTAACGAGATGTGGACATGTACTGTTAGTATTCCTAATCACTATATATTTTTAATTTAGCTATTTCAAATTAGTAGGCGAATTCCTTTTCATTAAGCATTCGTGGAAAACCATTAGAATGTCATATTGCGATAGTATTTCAAAGATATATACCAAATCACTTTTCCAGCTTTATAATCCTCCGAACACCTGAGGTATTTACTATGAATTTTGTCTGAAGCAGGATACACAAATTATAGTTTGAAGCCCAGTATCATGAACTACGGTATATAATAGAGACAATACTATGTATTCATATAGAAGGTTCTACTTTCATCATTCTAGTGAGATCTGTGCAAAGATCATAATTATTGTAGCGTTCGAGATTCACATGCGGACCGAACTCTAAACATGGGCGGAAATGACATGTTGACCCTGTTGTTTGTGTTTTACAATAATTTGTTGCAAAAGCTATCTTATGAGAACACTATCTGAGAACAACACTACATGAGTGTTTCCAAATATGGAAAGAAGGAAGAAGTGGTTGAATAAGTGTCATACTTGACATTCATATGGAACACCTACGATTCATGACCCCCAACACAAACTTTATTTATTACCATTTACTGTATATTGTGCTTACATCAGTACTTTGTATATCCACCGATGGCATCAATAACGGCCTGGAGTCTATGAGACATATAGTCAACAAGGCGTTGTGTAAGGTTCTCGTCGCTTTTGTACAGCTCGTGCACCGAGTTCATAAGGCCATCGCATCTGCGAGGTAAACCCTGCCAATATGACTGTCAAAGTCACGATACAATTCCCATAAATTTCGACTCATCACTCATACCACTTATGTAAAATCGAAGCAAGAGTCTAATCAGGCATACACACTGACGAGAAGTATGTATGGCTGTGAGTGCAAAATATTTCGCACTTACAGAGGAAGATTATTGTGCCTGCGACTGTACATGATGAAATACTAGACTGATTAAAACCACACACACACACACACACACACACACAAAAGCGATGATGCAGTATTAAACTGAAACTTCGGGATTGCATATGACATGGTTAACAGTAATGAAAGTTACAAAATGTGCCTAAACTACAAAAAGGGGAACTACCACGACCTAAAGAAGTACTTCTTGGAAAAAGATTGGGAAATGGAGCTTAGAGGACAAGATTTAAATGTTATATAAAAAAAATTCTGTGAACCTTCTGAAATAGGAGTCCAAAATTACATCCCACAGCACAAAGAAGCAGAAGCAGAAAAAAATGGTATAATACAGAATGTAAAAAATCAAAAGAAAAAAGAGACTTGCTGTGGAATAGATACATAAGACACAATAGTGAGAGGGCACATAACAACTATAAACAGGTAAGAAACGATTATACAAGAACAAGGAGACAAGCCCAAAGACAGTTTGAGGAATACATCATAAATAAAAGTAGTGACCAACCAAAGCTATTTTACAGCTACATCCGAAGCAAAACCAAAGTAAAAGATAAAATACAATCCATTACGGACGAGGGGATCATCTATACACAAGAGGAAGATATTTGTGAAGCACTAAATAAAAATTTCCAATCAGTTTCTACCGAATAAAGTAATTTTGGGAGGGATGATATGGAACGTGCATGCCCACACATATTACCAGATATATAAATATCAGAAAAAGAAATACAGTAGGAGTTAAGTAAATTAGACAAAGGAAAAGCAAATGGTCCTGATGAAAATCCATGTTGGGTGCTACATGACTGTGCAAAGGAACTAAGTAAACCATTATCTTTAATATTCAGGGAATCATTTGGTCAAGGTAAACTACCTGATATTTGGAAGAAAGCAAACATTGTTCCCTTATTCAAGAAAGGGAATAGACAAAATCCACTCAGCTACCAACCAGTATCACTAACTAGTGTTGTACTCAAGATATTAGAAAAGCTGATAAGAAAAGTTTAGGTAAATCATCTAGAAGAACACAATATGACAACAGAAAGACAGTTTGGTTTTAGAAAGTGATAATCATGTGTTATTAATCTACTGAGCTACTATGAGAGTTGAACAAACAGTACAGAAAAGAGAAGGGTGTGTGGACAGTATCTATCTAGACTTGTTCAAGAAAGCATCTGACAGTACCTTCACGGAGGAATCCGTGGCAAACTGTACTGTTGGATGCATGATTTTCTCAGAAAATGGGAAATGAGAACAGTACCGTACTAAGGGGAAATTACCCATCACGGCGGGAAATGACTAGCGGAGTTCCACAGGGCTCAGTGCTGGCACCAATTATGTTTTTAGTGTATATAAATGACAGATAGTAACATTGGAAATGAAAGCTATCTAAATATGTTTGCTGATGATGCAAATATACAAAGGAGAATTACTAACATAGACTCTTGTAAAGAGCTACAGGAATTAACTAAACTTCATGAATGGAGCAATACATTGCAAATGGAATTCAGTGTGCACAAGTGTCATGTAATCAAGTTTGGTAATACAGTAGAGGAAAACACCTGATTGGGATTATAAGCAAGGAAGTAAAACCCTACACATATCAGAAAGAGAGAAGGACCTAGGTGTGATTATCACTAACAAACTATCTCCGGCTGACCACATCAATGAGAAGGTACGGAACATGTATACACTGCTTGCAAATACGAGAATAGCATTCACATACATAAATGATGACATATTGGGAAAGATAATAACATCATTCATCAGACCAACCCTGGATAAATGCATCAGTAGTCTGGAATCGTCATCTCCAAAAACAAATAGATAAGACTGAAAAAGTTCAAAGTGCTGCTGCAAGATGGGTACCAAGCTTAAGGGTTCTAAGCTATGAAGAAAGTGTAGAAAAACTGAATCTACCTACACTACAGGAGAGAAGGAAAAGAGGAGACATGATTATACTATATAAAAGCATATCACGGAAGGAGAAAACAGACATTAACAAATATATAACCTATGGCGAAGCATCACCATGAGGACATTGCAAAAAACTGCATAAAAAGAGTGGCGATAAAGACGTAAGGAAATTTAGTTTCCCAAATAGAGCAATTGATCAGTGGAATGCACTACCGAATGAAACAGTATGTGCCAAAACAAGTCATAAATTTAAGGATATGTATGATAACAATTGGCACGGGACAGTATGAGCCTGACTCATTCCTGTAAAGATACAATTAGATAAGAACAATTAAGTAAGAACACATGCACTATTAAACTGCAACTTCAGGATTCCATATGACATAGGTAACAGTAATGAAAGTTACAAAAAGAGCCCAAACTACAAACGGGGCAACTACCTTGACCTAAACTTCTTAGAAATAGATTGGGAAAAAGAGCTTAGTGGACAAGATTTAAATGTTATACACGGTCCGTATATGGATAATTCTGTGAACTTAATGAAATCGGAGTCCGAAATTACATCCCGCAGCACAAAGAAGTAGAAATTTAAAAAAAAAATGGTTTAATAAAAAATTTAAAAAATCAAACGAAAAAAGAGACTTGCTGTGGAATAGATACAGAAGACGCAATAGCGAGAGGGCATATAATAACTATAAACCGGCAAGAATGAGGAGAGAAGTCCAATGACAGTTTGGGGAAGACATAATAAATAAAAGCAGTGATCAACCGAAGCTATTTTACAGCTACACCCGAAGCAAAACCAAAGTAAAAGATAAAAGACAATCCATTACGGATGAGGGGATCATCTATACACAAGAGAAAGATATTTGTGAAGCACTAAAAAATTTCCAATCAGTTTTTACAGAAGAAAATAATTTTGAGAGGGATGATATGGAACATGCATGCCCACACATATTACCAGATATACAAATATCAGAAAAAGAAATACAGGAGGAGTTAAGTAAATTAGACAAATGAGAAGCAAATGGTCCTGACGAAATTTCATGTTGGGTGCTACATGAATGTGCAATGAAGTTAACCAGACCAATATCTTTAATATTCAAGGAATCTTTGGGTCAAGGTAAACTACCTGATATTTAGAAGAAAGCAAGCACTGTTCCCCTATTCAAGAAAAGGAATAGACAAAATCCACTCAACTACCGATCAGTATCACTAACCA
Source organism: Birgus latro (assembly GCA_018397915.1). Classification (NCBI taxonomy): domain Eukaryota; kingdom Metazoa; phylum Arthropoda; class Malacostraca; order Decapoda; family Coenobitidae; genus Birgus; species Birgus latro. Next base: position 14,706 of record JAGKTI010022499.1, read on the forward strand.
GTGTTGTAAATAAGATACTGGAAAAGCTCATAAGAAAAGTCTGGGTAAACCATCGAGAACACAATATAGCAGAAAGGCAGATTGGTTTCAGAAAGGGAAAATCATATGCGGGTGTTACTAATCTATCTATCGCCAGAAGCCTCAATCCCGAACGGGGTGGCCACAAACAAATCGCCTCCATGTCACTGTCCCCTGCCATTTCACTACCACGCTCCCAACTCACACCCCCCTCTCTCATATACCTCTCCACTCCATCCCTCCATCTCATCCTCGGCCTCCCCCTCCCTCTTGCCCCCTCCACCTCACTCACATACACTCTCCTCGTCAATCTTTCACTCTCCATCCTCTCCACATGCCCAAACCACCTTAACGTGTTTCTCCTAACGCTTCCCATCACGTCCTCAACCACACCACAACATTCCTTCACTTCCTCATTTGTTAGTCTGTCTCTCCATGTGACTTCACATGCTCCTCTCAAATAGCTCATTTCCACTGCTCTCACTCTTGACTTCTGTCCTTCCAACAA
>JAGKTI010022500.1:0-15231 GCA_018397915.1 Birgus latro
CCTACTGTATATATATAATCTCCTACCCTCTAGACTGATTCCTAAACCCTCCTGTGATGCCCTATTTGACTACTTTTCTTCACTTTGTCATTATGGATATGATAGAGCAATAATAGAGGTGGAGTAGAAGAAAGATAATTTTAGTCCCAAAAGAAGTGTAACTAACCTTAAGTGGTGTTGGGTCCAGGCAAGGTTGTCATCATGGGCCCCACCCCCCCAGAGGCTGGGCGACAGATAGTGTCCCTGGGCACTCTTCGTCCTCAGGAACATTCACACAGGGGAAGGAGAGCTCTTCCTTGGGCACTTCGCCTTCTTTTAACCAGGGACAGCACTCTGAGCACCACACTTTCCACTAGGGGTAGCACCTGGGCTAGACATTATCCATCCATCCATCATCCAATCCAGCGTTGCCCCATGAGGAGCGTAGGAAACCGGGGCTAAGCAAGTTGGTCCTGACATTTAAGATGAGAGTGACCAGCCTCACTTATCCCTGAGTGGCATTACATGAGCAATAAACCCCAACCACCCCTTGGATATAAACCTGCACTGGCTTAATCTGATTGGAGTGCCTTAATTACTCACCCAGGTGCCATAATTTGGTTATATGGTTACCACCCAGCAAAGTAAATGGTTTCCTGGTGTCCAGGAAACCATTTGGCATGTCACTAAGTGTAGAGCCACCCAGCAGAAGGAAGAGGAAAGAGTGAAGGAAAGAAAGACAGAATAGGGCAGGCAGAAGGAAGAGGAACCAACAACAGAAGAGAAAGGCAGGAAGAGAGGAAAGGGCAGACATCCAAAGCAGCACTACTTCGAGTGAGTGGATGGTGAGCGCCCCCACCTACCTCGAAAAAAATAAATAAATTGATACAAAAAGTAGGCACAGCGATGTCTTTTAATCGCTAACATTGCACACAAACAATTGCAAGGGGTCTGTAATACTGTATTATGCAGGGGTGTGAGAACAATGCAGTATGGTGAGCTCGAGATGCAGTCACTACTGCGGTACACGTGTGATAGAGAGTGAGCAGGCAACAGAGAGGACCTGCTGTTCAGAGGCATGGTGGGAACTATGGGGCTTGCCAAAAAATGTCAGAAGGGGTATCTGTGCATGTACAGTCACTAAACTTTCCACCTGGGCCACCTAGCCGCGAGAGGTGGGTAACTGGTGCTGGCAACAGTGTACAGTATCTGTTTGTTCGTGTGTACATGCTCGACAAAAGTTTGGATCATCAACTCTCGTCTTCGATAGTGAACCTCTTCAGAGTTCAACCCAATATTCAGTAGACAATTTTTAGCTGATAGAATTTCAAAGGAATTTCTTGAAATTATTGGATAATGCGAGTATTGAAAACATTAAGTAAAATAATCTAAAAGACTGCATCTTTACATTTATTACATGTTTATAAATGTATTCTTTTTCATTATTACATAATAAACCCATGGATAAAAATTGTCTACTGAATATTGGGGGGAAGAACCATCGTGTGAGCGGTCCTTACGGCAGAAAAATAGACACCGGTGTCTGACTGCTCGTTATACATTTCGCCAGTCCTGGGCCGGTCGCGATTAAACTTATTGAAATACCATTCTTGACTCGAGACATGATTAGATAAGTTAGATGATTAATCGTTACAGGATTACTCATTGGGCGAATATTAATTTAAGCTAAGTAGGAGAGACAGGAAGTAGATGTCGGAGGTTGAAACTCGTTCGTTGAGGCAGAATAGTGCCTCGAGCCAGCTGTGTGACGTGGTTCCACCCACGTCAGGAGAGATGGGTTTCTCCAATTAAACACCAAGCTCTTATCTTATGACCTAGGTCTTTGTAGTGCCAGACAACAACCAACATCACATATCCTTGCACCCCGGGCCTCGGTGACGGGCGCTAAAGCGCCTAGGTTCGTGGGATCAAAAAAATAAAAAATAAAAATAAATAAATAAATCAGTGGTCTACCCTGTAATGATAATTTCATGTTCGTTATGTTGCATTTACCAATCACCAAAGTAATATCACAGGCAATGGTGACATAATTGTCCCAACAATTCAGCAATTGAGCTTAATATGACTGGAAGCTTTTGCATACTGTGATGGAGAGGTGGTGTCTTCATCTTGCTGTAATGTGAGATGATGATGTTTGGTGAATAATCGACGAGCGTGTAAATGTGTGACCTCACACATAAGTGGCACTGCTCACAGTTTTCCTTGTGTAATTCAGTCATACAATAGGTGAATGGACTATAAAGGTATACTGTGATTCCAGTCATATGAAGTGTGATACAGTAAGCCATTATCATAGCTGATATAATAGCCACATTCGACAACAGTATGCATGAACTCTTTGCCTGTTGAAGTGACAGTATTTTAACCTCCTACATCTTCGTCGTGCACCACAGAACACAGAAAAACATCTGCCTGAAGTACAGTAAAACCTCAATATAACGGACTTCAATAGACTGGAATTCGCTTTTATCGGACTCGAGGAGCTACCGGACTAAACTCCTGTATATCAGAAAAAGTCCGATAAAGCCAGAAAGCAGTCCGGACTGCCTGACCACTTCAGCTATGTTCACCACAATAAGACAAGTAAAAGACATGTTTTTCAGTGCACAGTACAGTATTATTATGCCATTTGATTAATGTAGTGAAGGTATAACACAGTACAATACTGCAATGGTGGTGAAAACCACTGATGCAATCCGGACTAATGTCTGATATATCAGAAAAAGTCCGGATTAGCAGGGGTAAGTCCGGATGTCGCTTTATCGGAATTTCGCATTTTTCGGACTGGCTTGGGCCCCAATTAGTCTGTTATAGTGAGGTCTTACTGTGCTTCCAACGAGGAAATAAGCAGCCGTTAACAGTGTCTGAACATCATCCCAATGTTTATTGGTCAGTGTCATTCATGATGTGAATATGGCAGGTAATCCTGTTACTGGACATAGATGTTAGGTAAATGCATTCCTCTTCAACCTATACTGATAATGGTATCAAGTGATAACCCTGTGAAATGGAATTACTGATATAAGGAAACAGTGTGAGAGAGAAAGGCTTGGAGCAATTCCAGTATATAGTGCATTAATATGTTATGGTAACAATGTAAAACCTACATAGAAAATAAAATGTTTAGCATTGTTAAGAATTCATATATATAGTAGTTTGCTAATGGATCTCAAAAACTAGTTCGGCAGTTATCATCACTGGCAGCATGAATAATGTCCCCCCTGTCCAGCACCTGCCCTTGCCTTCATTATGCCAAGCTCCCCCCTTAAGCAGCTCTCCCACCGGCTCGACCAGTTGCAGGAGACCTATCGCATGGAATTGTTGTGTGCCACAGGTTGCACGGACCAAGGCCAAATAAGTATAGTATGATAAATATTATAGTATTATACATAATAGTATATGTTTATATCATAATATTACATATATTATCTTATTACAAAACTAATATAGTCATATTTATTTGGCCTTCATCAGTGCGATCTGTGGCACACAACAATTTTACGTGCGACCAGTTTCATGCAACTGGCTGAGCCGATGGGAGAGCCGCCTTACTCCTGCGACATTTTTCTCCTAACCCAACTCTGTACCCAGCCATCTATGGGATGAACGCTAACTCTGACGGAGGTTCACCATGGACGAAGAGAGTTGGTGATCCGAACTATCGTTGAGCATGTACACACGAACAAACATACACTGTTGCCAGCACCCGTTACCCACCTCTCGTGGCTAGGTGGCCCAGGTGGAAAGTTTGGCAACTGTACATTTTGACAGCCATCTTGATCCCAACAAACAGGAGATGGTCGGCATGCATGCGTGTTGGTGCACATGGGCTGCTTTTTTGTCTGCCACTTTCATTATAGTGGGAGCATTCATCAAATATAGGGAGATGGTCCTAATTTATTTCACATCATTATAGTGATATATTGATTACCAGGAGATCAGATAACTGGTTTGCTGTACCTCTTCGATAATTGTAAACAACATTTATTTGTGCTACACCACAGAAAAACTAAGCTGCTTTATTGTTTTGTATTTAGCATGATGAAAATGCCTTACTGCTTGAAAACCCTGCAAATAGCTGTAAAAATGCCATTCCGACCAGATGGGTGAGTGAAATTAAATATGAAGATACAGGCTGTCAGTGCATGAGGTCAATGGGTACGTAACATTTACTGTGTCGTATATTGTAGTGACTGGTTTCCAAACAAAATCCCTGAAAGTTACTAACACTGTGCACTCTAGACTCACTAATAAAGTGTCTCAGTAGATACCAATGATGGAAGTAAGCTTTTGATTTTGACTGGAGTAATAATTGAGAATAAACTGAAGCACTGATAGAACTACTGAAGGATAAATTTGACTAAATGGACAAGAAATATTTAGAGAAGTGTCATATTCACAAGAACAGAAATTTATGGGTACGAATGGTAAAGCACTGCCAGATAATTTCGTATTCACAGACAAAAATTCATTGTTGAAATTGTTGGCATACTAGTTATGAGAAATGTGAGAGAAAAGGTTCATGTGGTTTACAATTGAGAATAGCAAAAACATCGTTGAGCCAGCCCTTCCAGTCTTTTTAGGAGTTAATGTTCGATTATTAGGCAAAAAAGTGAACCAATTACATTTACAGTATTCATTTGTTTGTTTGTTATTGTGGGGTTTCATTATTGCAGTAGTTTGATGGACCATTTAAATGCGATCAAGGTGGTTTAACTGTACTGTAGTTGTTTTTTATCATTTCACTTACGTAGTCAAGTTGGATGGCTGCAGTATCTAAGGTTAATCCTTTTATTTTTTGTTTCATTTATTTTTCAGTGGACATAGTATATGTCAGACAGCTGTATTGGAAAGTGAGTTACTAATACCTGTCTAGTAAATGTAAATAAATCATAGTGTCATCATTAAAGAGCTAATTTACTTGTATGTCATAAGTGTCAAAATGTTTAAAAGTGTGAGGGTACTATATGTTATGGCATAAAAGATGCTTCATATTTATTAAAAACATGAATTCTGGTTTTTGGAGGAGATATTTTTGATAAACTTTAGACCAGTGCCTGATCCAGTTCCATGGATGCATATTGATTCCTGAGCAGCAATTTTTCCCTGAGTTTTCAGTACCTGCTTGCAGTATAACTCACCTGTCAAGTGGTGAGTTTTTAGATTATTGTGAATTTAAAAAAAAATGATTTTATTTGGTAAGGGTGATTGAAGACTGCTTATTTGGTAAGGGTGATTAAAGACAGCTTCTGTCATTTGCAAAATGTTTACACTATTTCTGTTGCTATTTATGGGGGGTGGGGGTGGGGGGGAATCACTCTGTACTGTCACAGACAGTCACTTCCTGGCTGGGGTAGAGGATGGACTCACTCTTGAGCTCTCGGGTTTGTTTACATCTGTTAGCTGATTAGTATTGAGCACATTAACAACAGTGAGCCATTTTCATACTTTACTTCGTGTTTTTCATCCTGGCTTCATTGGAAAATAGTTTTGTCACCTTTGATGACAATTTTGTGTGTAAAAAGGCGGATACGTTGCCAGCGACGTGTGTGGACTTGATCATGGAATCCTTAATCTGTGACATTAGTTCTGAAAATCTTGAAACCTCAATCAGTGATGTTCATCCCATCATCTAATCCAGTGTTGCCCCTTGAGGTGTCAGCCAGTAACACTAATTCTGAAAATGTGATCGCTTCTACAAATGCTGTACATCATCATCTGTCACATCTCCAAAAGTTGTGACCACCCACCTCTGTCTACCAGTGACATTAATTCTTTGAATACAAATATTTCTACCAACACATTACCATCTGTTAAGTTAGCTCCAGTGGTAAGTACAGTACTCCCCCCTGGTACTCGCCTATATGGGCAGCAGAGGTGCTTGGTTACTAGGAATTCGCGTACTAGGAATATATAACCTAATGGGAAAATTAACATATGGGCAGCACCCCCTCTCTATCAGTGACCTTTTTGATCAGTTTGAGGGAAAATATCTAAGACATACACAGTACAGTAGGATCTCTCCAGTAACGTCTGATTGGTGCCTGAAAATGGCACCAATTAGACGTGGAGGGGAAGTTGGCTGGTGAGTCAGGTGGGGCAGTGGGGATGGAGGGGATGACGGCGGGCAAGTCAGGGGAGCTACTGCTCACATTTTCGGCAGTTTTCTTCACTTCTTCTTGTTTGTCTGTTTCATTCCTTATCTTGTTATGGACATAACAAGATGAGGAATGAAACAGGCAAACAAGAAGAGGTGAAGGAAATTGCCGAAAATGTGAGCAATAGCGAAGAGGAGATGGAGGATCCTCCCCTCACCACCTCCCCTGACTTGCCTGCCACTGTCCCCTCCACCTCCACTGTTTTGTAATATAACAGCTTGGCATTTGTGAAATAACCGTTATTTGTGTGAATTCAAACGTTATTATAGAAACGGGTGATGAGGGTGGCACCTAGTGGAGAGGCAGGTGTTGCACTCGGGGTTCACACCGGAAAACACCAGTTTTGGGCAGTTTTTTCATGTCATGTAGGTGTGACTCGTGTACTCTGGTTAGGAAAATATTAAAAATGTTAAAAACAGGTCCTCAAGCACTAGGCGTTTCATGTACTCGGAGCTCGCTTACTAGGGGAGTGTACTGTACCTTATCACTATTTCATTCCCATCCTGCTTCATCCACATTGTTGATTGCTACATTAGACCTATACCTTTACACCTTTGATGCCTCATTTGGAACAACTATTACCCCTCCTTCATCCATTTTGTCAACTCACTTTAAATCCTCTGTGCTCCTTATTCATCAGCAGTCAGCATCTGCATTTTACCTAGTTTTTGGTGCTCCAACATGGGGAAAATACTTTTAGAAACCATCATCTCCATCTTTGGCTGATTTTAACTGGATCTTCATTTGTGCCTCCTCTGTCATGTTGGCAAAGACGTGACTTTTCATACCAACCTGATGGTACCTGACTACAGTCCTTCCAATGTATACTAAGCGTTTGAGTGTTGGCCTTTCTGGGGGTTCCCCCTTGTGCATTACTGCCAAGTCAGGCCCAACACACATCACTCTGTCTTATAATTATGTCAACTATTTACTACTTCTAAATTAATTTGTATATATTTACTTCTCTAATAAGGCTATATAGTGTTATGAATGTATCTTTTTTTTTTATAATAGCAATGATTTTGTATAAATACAACAATACTTGGCATTGTTGCTATCCGACATTGCTTTCCTCCGAGCTTGGGGACAGGTGACACTCTGGGATGACCGTGTTAATCCAAAGGTCAGGTCACTTACCTTCTTTCCGCCACCCAAGATGGAAGCTACCCCTGCTACACCATACAGATGGACAGACAGACACAGACAGACAGAGAGGCTTCTCTCCACATGCAGCTCTTCTCAATAGGATAGAGTCAAAGGCTTTTCGTCTCATCAACTGTCCTCCTCTTACTGATTCCCTTCAACCTTTGTCTTTTTGCCGCACTGTTGCATCTTTATCCCTCTTCTATCGCTACTTCAACGGCCACTGTTCCTCTGAACTGTCTGCTTGCATCCCTCCACCTCTACGACGGGTACGTAGTACCCATCTAGCAACAAACTCTCATCCCTTTTCTGTCCAACTCTCTAATGCAAAAGTTAACCGTTACTCCCAGTCCCTCATTTATGCAACTGGTCAGTGCGGGAACTGTCTTCCTCTGTCTGTATTCCCTACTTCTTATGATCTCCAGTCTTTCAGACACAGTGTGTCCAGGCATCTTGAAATGAATAGATCTTGAATTTGGCTCTCTTGTGTATTGTTTTTGTCTTTTCTTGAAAGGAACAGTATGTGGGCTCATGGCCTTTGCTTCCTTCTTCCTTGCATTAAAAAAAAAAAGATAAATAAGAACAATAAAAATAAATAAATAAATCTACACAAAATTTATAATGTTCCTTTTATTATGCAGAGACAGACAGACAGACAAAGAGGCTTCTCCAATTTGAATAATTCATCACACTGTATAGCCTTATTATATAAATAAATCTACACAAAATTTATAACGTTCCTTTTATTATGCAGAGACAGACAGACAGACAGAGAGGCTTCTCCAGTTCGAATAATTCATCACACTGTATAGCCTTATTGTATAAGTAAATCTACACAAAATTTCCTTTTATTATGCAGAGAGAGGGAGAGAGAATATGATAATTGAACCTGTAGGGAATTGACCCAGTAATCCGACAATTGACCCCATATGAGGTTTGGCAGTGGCACACATGGGGGAACCCCCGGAAAGGCAAACGTCCAAACGCTTAGTAGATATTGGAAGGACTATAGTAGCTGTGAACAGTGCTAAGCAAGCTGATGCTGTGGATGACCTCATCAACCTTGACTGTGAACCCTTGTTGATATGTGCTGACCTTGTCCCTAATACAGTACAAGTACTGGCACTATTCTAGCCTGGCCTCTGTTGCATTGGGTGACCAAATTTTTTTCTGAGTCATCTTCCATCATCAGTGTAATCCTCGCCTGACAAGACTTACCTGTACTATCTGTGCATTGCTATACTGTACCTCCTTTGGTTGCTGTACAGATCCAACGAATATTGCAAAGTTGTGTTTAACACCTGAGTCCTTCCAGAACGTGTACTTAGGAGGCCATCGTCTGGTTGTCGGAGAATTTGTCGCCATTCTGCACCAGTGTACTTTGTGTTGGAGCTTTGGTCACCCTGCCAAGTACTGCAAATCTGGCCAAACTTGTCCTGCCTGTGGCCTTCTTGGATGTGATCAGAAAGATTGTGATTGTAGAAAAGAATTGCCCCAATTTTGGAAGTTCTTGTACAGCCATCTACAGGCAATGCCCACACTTTCAGTTTGAAAAGGTTGTTTCCCAGATTTGGGTTAAAGAGGGTCTCTCTCTCTCTCTGGGTGGCCCACAGGAGAGGCTGCCAGCAGGGTTATGGCCTTAGTGTCCCCTGTTCTCAAGCACTGTGTTCCATTCCTGCTGTCTGTGTGCCTGAGTCTGTACAACCTTATTCCCGCTTTGTTTCTTCCTCTTCTGTTCCTTCATCTGTTTCATTAGTTCTGCCATACTTCCAGTGTCCCCTATTCAGCCCTTCCTTATCTTTCCCCATTCAACCCACATCCTTTACATATTCTTCATTCCCCCTTTTCAGTTCTTTTGCTGCTTTATCTTTAGTTTCCAATGACCTTTCTTTGAGAAAGAAGAAGTATACCAAACCATGATGCCCCTTGAGTTCTCAGAAGCCTCCTCACTATGCAATGCCCTCAGATGGAATTCTGTATGTCATTGTCTTCCACATTCTCAGCTTGCTAAAAGTTCTCTCCCATCTACCACTATCCATCCTGTTTGTTGCCATGTTGGCTTCAATTCTACATCCCCCCCACGGATGAAATGGTTCGTGTCTCCTTCCCAGAGCTCTGGTGAAACCCTAGATCAGAGGTTCTTACCCTGGGGGGCGCATCCCCCTAGGGGGGCATGAGTAAATTCCAGGGGGGGGGCGTGAGCTCGGCGGAAAAAGCAGGAATATTTCTCTGATTATATTTGTATTTCTCTTAACATGAGCATGGCAAATATCAAGATGATTGTGAAATACAAAATATGCTTGGACGGCTTTATCAACTACGAGAAGTAGCAATACTTCTAGATTCAGAGCAGAAAGCAGATCTCCACGACAAGGTTCAGTCTGAAGGCTTTCTGCTATCTCTATCTTACCTGGTGTACATCTTCGAAACGCTGAGTGCAATCTGCCTTAAACTACAAGGGAAAACATCAACATCATTATGCACCACGACATCATTCGAGCCTACAAGGCTGAACTCTACCTCTGGAGATGAATTCAGGATGGAAATACAGCCAGTTTTAGTAACTTGGATTCTGCTTTCATTCACATTTACCTTGAATCTGAGTTTAAAAATAATAACAATAATAATAATAATAATCACTCATCTGAGTGACTTGAAAGCATAATTCAGATACTTCCCAGATATAGATGAGATGTGTGAAACCTGGAAATTCATCAGGAACCCATTTCAATGTGAGGTAGCTGATGTTTTGGATGAAGTGCAAGAGTATTTTCTTAAGTTGAAGTTCAACTCCTCAGTTGAGGAAGACTTCAAAGAACTGGATCTTGAGACATTCTGGGTCAAGTACCTTCCTGTTTACCCTCTGATTTCACATCATGCTCTTCGGATTCTGGCAAAGTGTGCATCCACGTATCTTTGTGAAGCTGCATTTTCCATGCTCATTGCTGTCGAGACCAAGTACAGAAACAGGCTGAACGCTGGAGGGGACTTACGTTGTGCACACTCTGGCATTCAACCACGCATTCAAGATCTGGTAGCTAAGAAACAGAGTCAAGTATCTCATTAAATTAGTAAGAGAGTAACCTCACTAATTATGCTGGGTATATTGTCTGCACAGAATTCACGCTCAATAGAAAGACTAAAAACACCCATTTTTTCAGTTTTTCCTTAAAATATTGGGAGGGAATTTTATCAGTTTGGTTGAAGATGCGCAGGGGGGGGGGACCAACTACTAGAGGGGGCGTGGTAGTGAAAAGGTTAAGAACCACTGCCCTAGATGTTAACTACTCTTAATTGTTCTGTACTTCTACCTTGAATGTTGGTCCACCTGTCTTATTTCCTCAGCCACCCCCCGACTCTTCCTCACAGTCTCAGGATGTACATCTGGTTGAGGTTCATCCTGTTCCCTTTTCCTTTCATCCTACTCCCTTTTCCACTACCACTGCAGTCTCCACTGCACAATCCTCTGCTCCTGTTATAGATCTCCCCTTCCTTCATGGCCATCATCGTTCAGTTCCCCGACATCAACCCCCTGTTGCAACTTCCTCCGCTGCCCTCAGTAATGTCTCTTTCGTTCTTCTTTTTACCACTTATCATTGATTATACTACTGTACTCTAGTTTTTTTCTCATCGTTTCCCTTCTCACTTGTCTCTTTTTGCTTTGTTTTTATTTTTTTCTTTCTCATCACTGTTTAACAGTGGAATTTACGCAGTTTTAACATGTATCACGATAATCTGAGCCTTCTTTTGTCTTTTTGTAGTCCATTAGTTGTTTGTCTTTAATTTCCTCTCCCTGGTTATGGTTTTGTTTCTTCCCCTTACTCAGTTTCTGATACAGTATTTGTATTTTTGTCCATCATTCAGTTCCATGTGAGTGTGTGTCTATTTCCACTTCTCCCCTGTGTGCTTTGGCTCGAGTCTTTGTCGGCAGATGATTGACTCCTTTCTTTTTTTCCTTCTGATTCCAACTGTCGCCATCCTCAGCTGGATGACTTGATCATGTGGACGGCTTCTCAAAACTTTCCTTATACATCGTAATCTTCACATTCTTAATTTTGGATCTTTAACCCATATCGGAGTGGGGGGTGGTGGGAGGGAAAAAAAGCACTCCTTTACACCGACCAATTTTGGATTTTTTTCTCTCTTGGCTAAATGTGCTTAATACATCAATATAAGATCCCTGGCACTAATAAAAGTAGTCATTAAAAGCCAGAAAGTTGGTTGAAGCTAGTCAGGTTGGTGCCACTCTACCTCTGAAATCTTCGAGGTTACTGAGAGAGCAGAGTGGCTCTAACTTGTGAACCTATTTTGGATTTTTTTTCCTGGCTAAATGGGCTTAATACATCAATATAAGATCCATGGCACTAATAAAAGTAATCACCAGAGCCAAAAATTTGGTTGAATCGAGTCAGGTTGGTGCCACTCTACCTCTGAAATCTTCAAGGTTACTGAGAGAGCAGAACGTCAGTGAGTTTGTGAACCGATGTTGGATTTTTTTTTATGGGTAAATGGGCTTTATACATCAGTATAAGATCTGTGGCAATAATAAAAGTAATCACCAAAGCTAGAAAGTTTGTTGAATCGAGTCAGGATGGTGCCACTCAACCTTTGAAATCTTCAAGGTTACTGAGAGAACAGAGTGGCTGTGAGCCTGTGAAGACTGCCCGCCATGCTCTAAATCGGTGTTTAAAGCATAGCGGAGAAATGTTTGAAGTTAGCGAGATACGTTATTACTTTTCATTTTACTTTGGTTACTTGCAGTGACTTCTCAGTGCTGCAGGACGTAGATCTACGTCACTGTCGTTTCTGAAGGGGACGTAGATCTACATCACTGTCGTTTCTGAAGGGGACGTAGATCTACGTTGCTAGTGTGGTACGGATTAGCACATTTTGATGCTCGAGACCACATGTTCTCCTGTATTGATTTATTGTTATGCTCTTTCTCTTTATTCTTTGATTTTAGTTGGGCTGCTCTACAGTTGACCAGTTTCCTATGTTTGTCAGTCATAATTCCTCCCCCCCCCTCGCTGGACTTTTAGGTAAGCAGATTGGTCTTCCTCTGCCTCCTTTGCCTTGATTTCTGTTCCTCCTTTGCCTTGATTTCTGTTCCTCCTTTGCCTTGACTTCTGTTCCTTCCTCCAGTTTCTCTTCTGTTCCTGACATGTTATCTTTTTTCCATACCATAGACTTACAGGGTGCTTTGTCACTGATACCTAGCTCCAAGCATCATTTTCCTGCTAATTGTGTCCCTTGGTGGTCGCCTGCCTGTACTAGAGCTCTCTGTATTAAATGAGTGTACTGGAAGAGATTTTGTTGTAAACCTGGTATTCCTGATGAACAGTATCATTTCCTTCTTTTTCGTCAGGCAAGTGCAACTGTCCACCAGGCAATTAGAGAAGCTAAACTTAATAATTGGAAAGATATGTTACCTCCATTTCTGCATCCTCTCCAGTTTCAGTTTGCCGCTGTATTCACAAATTTTCAGGGAACCCTCCTCGTCCTCCTCCTCCCTCCCCTGTCTGGCAGATCCTGCTGAAGTTTCTAATATCGTAGGTTGCCATTTCATTGACTTCAGTAAAAGCTCTCGTCCCCTGAATTGCAGTACTTAAAACACACATCTGAGCAAACTCCTATTACCTTTTCCTTATCATCTGACACACATTACAAGACCCTTATCATCTGACACACATTACAAGACTCTGTTCACCCTATTGGAAATGAAATCCACCCTTCAGTCCTTTAGGGATGCTTGTGAAGTACTTGATGGTGTTCACTATGCCATGCTTAGACACTTGTACCCCAGAACTGATCTTTTTCTTCTTGCATCGTATAATCACATTTGGTAAGAGAGTTTTTTCCCTCCTGAATTGAGGGTTGCACCAGTTCTCCCCATTCTAAAACCAGGGAAGTCTTCACCTTCCAAAAGATTACAGCCCTATTGCTCTCACCGGCTGCTTGTGTAAATTACTTGAATGTATGAGGTGCTACCCAAAAGTTCCCAAAATTTGACTAAGAGAGGAAATCAAGTCCTAATCACAACCATCCCTTTCAAAGCAGTCTCCTTTGGCATGTACAGATTGATCCCAGTGTTTCTCCCACGATTGGAACACATTCTGGAAGTCCTCAAGAATCAGCTTGTTCAGCATCTTGTGCATTTCCTCTTAGACCTCCTCAATAGTGTCAGATCTTAGTCCTTTCAGCTGGATTTTCTTTTTTGGAAAGAGGAAAAAATCACAGGGGGCCAGTGTGGTGAATAAGGGGGGTGGGAGACAACCAGCATGTTTTCTGATGCCCAAAACTGCTAAACAACAAGGACTGTGTGCTTGGGTGCATTGTCATGGTGAAGCACCGATTTGTTTGGTTGCCACTTGTCTGGACATTTTCACCTCACATCCTCAAGGAGCTGTCTCAAAATGCCACAGTAGAACTTTGCATTGACAGTCTGTCCTTGAGGAATGAATTCCTTATGACCAATGTCCTCCATGTCTAAGAAAGTGATGAGCATTGACTTCACATTGCTCTTGACCTGACATACCTTCTTTGGTCAGGGCGAAGCAGGGCTCTTCCTCTGCGATGATTGTTGTTTGGTTCCTGGGTTGTACCCATAAACCCAGCTTCCACCACCAGTAATGGCACTTGAGAGGAAGTTAGAGTCATTTCTGGCCATTCTCCTGAGCTCTGTGCAGACCTCCATGCGATGCTGCTTTGCTCATCAATCAGGAACCTTGGGACAAGCTTGGCGGCAATTCATCGCATGTCAGGGTCACCAGACAAAATTCATTGGCAACTTTCATACGGTAGGCTAAAAATGTCACAAACATTGTGGATTGCCCTCCTGTTATCTTCGAGGATGGTTGCACAAACTTGGCCACAATTTCAGGAGTTGAACTGGTGGAAGAGTGACTGGAATGTGTATCATCATCTGTTGACTTTTGTCTGTTTTTAAAATCCTTAAATCAGTTGTAGGTTTCCATAACCCCCAAAGCATTGTCGCCAAATGCGTGCATTAACACTTTATGAGTTTCTGCTGCGTTCCCCCCAAGTTTCACACAAAACTTGATGCACACACATTGCTCTTTCACATCCTCCATTTTTGAGTTCACAAAATTCACAAACTAACCCAAGCACAGTGATAAAAAAAAACACACCCATGCACTGAATGCATCCACCTTGCACAACAACACTTGACACATTAACAAACAAAGGGTGCATTCACTGCCACCTAGCATCTATACACCATACAACGATCGGTTTCCACCCTGCTTGCAAATTTCAGGAACTTTTGGGTAGCCCCTCATATGATCAGTATCACCTCTTGGCTCCTACAATAAAAAATATTGCTGTCTAATCTCTAATATGGTTACCAATGTGCCTGTGGTACCTTGAATCCTTCATTTCCTTTGAATACTTACATAATGGAGAGTCTTTTTTTTTTTTTTTTTTTTTTTTTTTAAGGGAGCTTAAAATACCACTTGGAAATACCATGTTACATACTGTTCAGTTTCTTAGGGTTACTGGCAATTTTGTGGTCATCCTCCACAATTTTCTTCCAGGTTGAACTTTCTGTGTGTGCGTTCATTGCTCCATTTCTGATTTGTACCCTCAATACGAAGGTGTTCTACAGGGCAGTGTTCTTAGTACCACTCTTTTCCTGCTTGCCACTGATAGCACACTGTCCTCCCATCCTGGTGGTGTCCGTGTTTCTCTGTATGTTGATGAATGCAGTTTATGCTGCTGGATCCCATTTGACAGGACTTAAATCTCTTATTCAGTCAGTGATCTCTCTGGCTTTTCCTTGGCTGGTAGTAGTAGTTCTTCCCTAGGCAGTCTGGCCGAACAGCCCCGAGTCCCTAAGGAAGGCCATAGCTGAGACCAAACTTTCCCACAGAGCTCTCAAGTGCATGTTGTGTTGTTGGCATAGGTGATTGTG
>JAGKTI010022501.1:0-15231 GCA_018397915.1 Birgus latro
ATATATATATATATATATATATTGCGGTAGACCTCAATAATCGCATGGCTGGTCTCCCCAGAATATACTTAATATACATCATATGGTCAGGGGTAGTGGCCTCTCGAAGTCAA
The DNA here is from genome assembly GCA_018397915.1 of Birgus latro. Classification (NCBI taxonomy): domain Eukaryota; kingdom Metazoa; phylum Arthropoda; class Malacostraca; order Decapoda; family Coenobitidae; genus Birgus; species Birgus latro. Next base: position 114 of record JAGKTI010022501.1, read on the forward strand.
ATCCCTGTTTAGTGGCTGGTTAGCGGCCGGTAAAACCTCACAAGGTTACTTCCTAGACAAAGAGTCCGCCAAAACAATGCTTTCCTCTTTGACATGGTGGACATGCAGGGCATACTCTTGGACGAATAAAGCCCAGCGGGTTAATCGTTGATTAGTAATTAGATACATTTTGCTTAGCATTGCAGCATAAGCAGGGGTGGTTTGTGTACACAGTAATGAGAGTTGATGCTGAACCAACATACACCAAGAAATGTTGCAGAGCAAGTATGAGTGCAAGGAGTTCCTTTTCAACCGAGGAGTCATTCACCTGAGCAACGTTAAAGTTATTGCTAATGTAACAAACAGGTAGTTCAATACCAGGGTCATTATCTTGTAACACGATTGCACGTGCACCAACACCACTAGCATCAAATGATAAATTAAAAGGCTTACAAAAATACTAGTCTTTAATTTCAGGCAGATTAAACAGAATCGCCTGAACTTTTGAAAATGCCTCCTCAGATTCTTTCCTCCACTCATATTTGACTTTTTTCTTTCACAAATCTGTGAGGGGGAGCTACAGCATCTGGGAAATATAAGACAAACCCCCAACAGTAACCCACCATACTGCAGGAATCTTTGCAATTCCCCTTTCCTGGGTTGCCTGAAGTAAACAATGGACTCAATTTTGTCATGGGGGACTTACTATACCCAGTCCTACCGTGTGGCCTAAGTACTGAACCTGAGCCTTTACCGTCACACGTCACTTGGCTGATTCAGATGACAGTTTCTGCAGCAAAGCGTCTATTTTTTTTTTTTTTTTAATGCAAGCAAGAAGGAACCAAAGGACAGGGGCCCGCAAACCGTTCCTTCCAAGAAAAAACAAAAACAACACAACAGACAGCCAAATTTAAGATCCGTCCATTTCGAGATGCCTGGGCACACTGCATATGAAAGACCGGAGATCGAAGATAATAGGAAACACAGACAGAGGAAGACAGTTCCAGAACTGACCTGTTGCATAAATGAAGGACTGGGAGCAACGGTTAACTTTTGCATTAGAAAGCTGGACAGAAAATAGATGAATTTGTTGCTACACGGGTGCTACATGCCCGTCGTAGTGGTGTAGGGATCCAAGCAGACAGTTCAGAGGAGCAGTGACCATAGAAGGGGCGGTAGAAAAGAGATAAAGATGCAATCGTGCGTCGAAGACACAGAGGTTGAAGGAAGCCAGTATGAAGACGAACGTTAATGAGACGAAAAGCCATTGACTCAACCCAATTGAGATGAGCTGTGTGTGGGAAGCCTCCCCACACATGAGAATTGGACTCTACACAGGGGCGAATAAAACCCGTGTATAAAGTCAACAACTGTGCAGAGGTAAAGAAGGTATGGAGTCGGCTTAGCACACCTCATCTCTTGGAAGGAGATTTTACAAGGGAGGAAATATATTCTTTCCAAAATAAATCCCAAGAGAATGAAACCTCAAGTATGTTTAAAGATGATGCGGGGTTGAGCTGGATATTGTTAAAAGAAAGTACTCTTGTGGAAGATTTTGTCGGGTTGATAGATGACAGAACTGAGTTTTTGATGTATTAAAAACAACAATGTTATTTTTATCCAAATCAGACATATGAGCCAAGTTAGGCATTAGGTGCGCCATAGCCATATCCCCTGCTTATTAAAGCAACTGCTGAGATGGATGCGGGAAGCACATGGAAAGGTGAAGGGTGGAGTCATCGGTGTATGAGTGGATAGGGTTAGATGTACAACCAGTATGTCATTGATGAACAAAAGGAAAAGAGTTGGTGATAGGACAGAGCCCTGAGGAACACCACTATTGACAGCTCTAGGAGAACAGTGGACAGTGGCTGTCTTCAACAGCAGCTATAGAACGACCAGAAAGGAAGCTACAGATGAAGGCACACGTAGAAGGATTGAAACAGTGAGAGGGCAGTTTGGAAATTAAAGATTTATGCCAAACTCGATCGAAAGCCTTTGAGATGTCAAGTGCAATGGCAAAGCTTTTGTCAAAGTTCCGACAGGAGGATGACCAGGAGTCTGAAAAAAAAAAAAAAAATACTCCACACACTCAAGAGACTCTCCAGCAAGATCAGTTCTTTCATGCTCTATCTGATACATTGCACCCACAAAATCAGCTTAATTTAGCGGTCTGTCTCTAATACCACTCATCTCTTAAGCACCCATTTATCACAAACACTGCACAAAATGGATTTACCTCCACACCTTTGTGGCAAACTTCACATGGCCACACTCCCTCTGCTTTGATAGTACCGCCACCAGCCGTAGATATAATTACTTTTGTTACCTTGCCTGGGACGGAGTCTGACGAGGTATTGTATTGGTTGAGCTTTTTTGTTTGTTTATTTCTTTGTTTGTTAGCAACGTTCCAGAAAAACGGCAGAATGAAATTACATGAAACTTTCAGGATATGTGGGCAATGGTCTCAAAAAGAAGTGATTACATTTTGGGGGTAATCCTATGACCCTGAAAGATCAAAATCAAGGACAAGGATTTTCAGAGGGCTATAACTTGGAACCGGTTGAAGATAGAGGTATTTACTGTTATCAACATACAGGAAGTCCCATATGGGCTTTCATTTGGCACCAAGACCTTTGACCTTGAGTGATCTTGAAAGGTCAACTTCAAGGTCACGGATATTCAGGGCACTATAACTCGAAAGTGGTTGCAGATAGATATTTACTATTAGCCTATCAACATACAGGAAGTCCCGATTAAGTATTTAACTGCAATAAAGTAACTGCTGCTGGGCAAGGTTTGTTGTGCCTGGCACTACTTGTTTTATCTGCATTTACTCTGAAACCCTTGTGTCCCATTCCATCTTTCCATTTCCTAAATCTTTCCTTTGCCTCCCTTTCATTCTCTGCAGTCAACACCAGGTCATCAGCATACAACTCTTCCCATGGGAGTCCATTTCTGAAGTCATGTGAGAGAACTTTAGGCACCATGATAAACGATAAGGGGCTCAAGACTGACCCCTGATGCACGCCAACGATCAAGGATAGCTCATTACTGAAATCTCCATTCACTCCACTCACCTAGGTGTAAGCACCTAGATGCATAGCCATAACCCCTCTAACCAGCCACTCCTCGATCCTAACCTTTCTCATTGCCTACTTCGCCATCTCCCTAGGGACTCTGTCAAAGGTATTCTCCACATCAACAAAAACATAGTACAGCTCCTTTTCTTTCATATATGTCTTTCCTGAAGCCGTCAGACAATGAATATGGCATCAGTGGTCCATTTGCTTGGCAAAGGCCCAAACTGCATCTCATCAGTATCCACTGTTTCCCTTATTATACTTCTAGGACTGTCTTCATTACTGTCATTATCTGGTCCAAAAGCTTTATGCCATTATACAGTAATATCCTATTTCCAGGGCAGCACCCTTCTCCTTTTACACATTTACAATCACACTCTTCACCCAGTCATCGGGGGCAACATACACATATATAATCGAATTTATCAAATCAGTAACTAAATACACTCCTTTATCTCCTGGGGCCTTCAACATTTCAGCAGCCAATGCAGACACCTGCTGCCTTCCCCAGCTGCATCCTGTCTATTGCCATGCTCACAGAAGCAGCATCAAACAAAGGCCAAGGGCCAAACTCTGGATCCGTTGACTTCAAACCTTGCTTGTTCTAGTCAAACTCCCCAGTCAGTAGCCAGTTATAATGCTCTGTCCAGGAGTCTTTAATATCCTCACTGTCCACCACTACCTTTCCCTCACCATTCTTCACACACTGCCCACCTATGATAACGCTGTTTTCCCTCTTCAACTGAATTACTGCCTTAAATACCACATTCTTCCTTTCAGCACTATTTAGATTATCCAGTAATAATTTTGCAAATAAATTATTTTTCAGAATTTTAAAACCAAAAAGTGTATGCAAAATTTGGGGGTCCTAGGAAGTGTTCCTGCAAAGTTTTATTCATCAAAATCTGTCTGTGCTTCCACAAGGAGTGGTCCACTCAAATTTTGAGGGCTTCAAAAACTTGAATTTTGGTAATTTAGAGGAAAAAAATGAATTTTGTTCATTTCCTTCATTTATCATATTAAAGACCTTTTATCATTATATGTAAAATTTACGTACTTTCTTTTTTTAATAGACAGGAAGATGCTGTATTATAAACCAAAACGTGGCCCCCTTCTTCAGTAACCATGTGTGATACAGCTATTTCAGAGCAATTTGGCTGATGACGCCGAAATTAGGCGAATAAGTTATAATTAGAGCTTCTGATAAATACAGTAATGACATGTGCATCTGTCGTAAGTGATTGGTTTGATCCTCCTTTTCAAACATGTAAATCAAACAAAGCCTTAAGAAATCAACTTGGAAGCGGTCAGAGAAGAATGGAGGGTATAATGTTGTACAACATATTTTAACAATATTGTTTGTCAAGAAGTTGAAATAGACACAAGTAGGTCACAGGCTTCATTCAACAATTAACAGATGGAAAATAAGAATTACGAAGTGGCAACTTTGAGATGTAGAGAAAGCGAGGGGAAGAGTTTTCTACAGAGATTTCAACGGAAAGGTAAAATCAATAAATAAGGCCGACAGGCTAATAACTAAAAGGTCAGAGTGGGAGAGGCCTTTGTCACAAAATACTCTAGGCCTGACATTTATTTATTATATTTTTTGCCCTTGCTGTTGAGGACCGGAGGCCTTGCTACCATAGTTCAGATCATTTAATTCGTAGGAGACCACCCTATGTCCCTGTCAGGATTTTGTAAGAGAGAAAAAAACATCCGGCTACCTCTTGGATTTAAACGGTTGTACTTTAATCCATGGCCTTCTCCCACCCATAACTTTTATCACTAGGCTCCGAAGGCGTCACCAAACTGATATCCTAAGTCTGTCTCCACCACACTAACAATGGTGCTCATCTATTTTTCCATATACTTATTTTTCATACTATGGACATTGAAAGCACTCATATTTATTTAGGTTTTCTTTATGCCGTGTGTGTGTGTGTGTGTGTGTGTATGTGTGTGTGTATGTGTGTGTGTGTGTGTGTGAGGGTAACGTTATATTTACGTGTGTGGGTGTCTGTGTGACCTGTTCTCCAGCACCAAATTAAGTGAACTAGGCTTCATATTAGCTAGACCCTCCCACCTGCCTCTATTTGTCTCGCTTTTTACCTCACTCTTTGTCTCACTCTTTACCACAGTCTTTGTCTCACTCTTTGCCTCAGTCTTTGTCTCACTCTTTACCACAGATTTAGTCTCACTCTTTACCACACTCTTTGTCTCACCCTTTACCACATCTCTATCTCGCTTTTCACCCCCACTCACTCCTTTATACACAACTTCATTACACTACCACTTTCCTCCAGCTTCTTTCTTGATTTGTTCTCATCTCTCCCCTGCTGTCTTTTCCTTTCCACTTCGTTCCTACTTCTCCTTTCTTACCTCTCTCTGCTTCCTCCTCCCTCCCACTTCCCCTCCTCTCTCCTATCCTGTTTACTGCACTTCCTCCTTTACACACCATTCTTTACATTTTTTCATTTTTCTTCCTCGTTTCTTGTCATGTCCCCCTCCTTTTCACTTTTGATTTTTTCCCTGCTTCTGTTCTTTCCTTCCCTCCCCCTCCCTCCCTTCCTCGTTCCTTCCTTCTTTCCGTCATGTTTTGCTCTTTCTCGTGCATTCTTCCTTTTGTTTTTTGCTTCCTTCCTTCCTCTGTCTTTTTCACCCTCTTCATCTCACTTCCTCCTTCATTCACATCTTTGCAATATTCATTTTCTCTTTCTGATTATTTCTCTCCTGTACCTCATGCCTTCTTTTATGCACCTGCCTTCTTCCCACTTTCCCTTTCCTCCCTCCGTTTCTTTTCCTTTCTAAATTCTTGCCTTTAGTCTGTCCATCCATCCGTAAGTTTGCCTGTCCTTCCTTCCATCCATTCTTCTTATTTTGTTCTCTTTTTCCCTCTACTTCTCTCCTTGCCTCTCCCTTTCTCATTCTCTTCACTTTACGTCCTCTTTTATACACACCGGATACATTCTTCTCACTTCTCTGTTCTTCTGTTTCTTGTGTTCCTCTCCTGTTCTTTCTCATGTCGTCTTTCCCCAGTTAAGTCCTCCCTTTTCCGTGTTTACATTTTTTAGCTCCTTCCTGGTAGCTCCAACTTTCATTGCTTTGTCAACCTTTTTCATGCTGTTCCTTCTATATACTTACGCCCTTCTCAGTTTTTGTCTTGACTGTTTATATTTCTCGTATTTCTTTCCTTCTAACCTTGTCGTTGTTGTTTCTATAATATGCATATTTCCTTGCACCTCTCTCTTTTTTTGCTATGCCCTCTTCTTTTGTGAGCCTTCCATATTCAACCTACTTTTTTTCTATTTTTTGCTTTTCTACCACTTTCTGTTTCCACCTGCCTCTCTCATGTCAAAATCTTTCCCACCTTCTTTATTATACCTGCTTTCCTTCCTACTTTTCATTTGTCTTTCTTTTACTTTCTTCCTTCTTGCTTTACCTTCTCCTATTCCCTCTTTTTCATATATACCTACTTTTCTACCTCTCTGTTCCCCATTTCCTTCCCGTTCCAGCTTCCTTACTTTGCCAACTCTCTTTTTCTCATCCGCTATTTCAGCTTATTTTCCGTTTCTGACCCACTTTCAGTTAGCTGTTCTTTCCCTTTCCATCGTTTTTGCTTGGCCCTCTCCTTCCTCATTCTTCAGTTACATCCGCGGGCGAAAACAGAAGGGAGTTGTGTGTTTGGTTCAGTTTGTGTCTTTCTGTCTGACTGTCAGTCTGTCTGTATGTTTACTAGCAAAACTATGGAAAAACTGATAGGTAGAACTGCACCATATTGGCATAATGATTGATGACCATCTGAGGAACAGGGGATTGAAGTTTTGACTGAAAAGGGTTGTACATCATATGTCAAGGGCAGCGTCAACTCAAAGAATTTAGGTCCGATTTTGGCCAAACTTGCTGCAAGGGTTGACAGACAGGAAATGGTAAAGTGATTCGGTCTGAGAACAACCGGTCTAAGGTACAGGTTACAAGGCAAGGTCAAAGTTTTGGTCCCGGTCCTTTAGCTTCAATAGTTTTATTAAATTTGGATCAAACTTGGTGCGTGGGTTTATGGTTAGCCATGGTTTTATGAAATGATTCCAGTTTCTGAACAATAGGTCAAATGTCAAGCTGTGAGAGTAAGGTGGACTTAAACATTTTTTATCCGATTTTAACCAAACGTGGTGGGTGGGTAAAGGGCCAGGTAAGAATTAGGAAAAAAAAAATAAGAACACTGTGTCACAGATCAAGGACACAGGGCGGGGTCAAAGATTCAGAACACGATCACTGCGCACTTGCGTCCGAGCACGGAGCTCATCAATTTCGAAGCAAGGTGACGAATTACGCTTGAAACAGCAGATCAGAAGCCAGGAAGATGCTTCAGTTGATCACGCCTGCACGAATATTTTCCAAAACTATGATTATTAACTGCAAAATCACAGGCCTTTACCATTTGTACGGCGCGTTTGTTGCGTGGGTCCTGGTCTACATGTGTCCTTTCCACTTTTCCTGTCTCTGTTCGTCATACCTCCTTGTTTCTCTCTCTCTCAATGTCTGTTTCCGTACCACTTCCTTCCTTCTTACTCTGGCTTCTCTCGCCCGCTTCCTTATTTATACCTGCGTTCTTCTCACTTTTCCGTTTCAACCGCTTCCTGTTACTTCCATCTATCATTCCTTATCTTTCTTGCTCTCTCTACGTTTCCATTCGCATACTCCCCTTTACATTTACATCCTTCCTTTATGCTTCCTTCTGTGCCCTCCTTTCTTCTTGTTTTGTAGTCTCCTTTCATTTTTTTCCTGCGTTTGTTACACTGTTCCTTTCCATATTTTTCTGATTTTACGTCCTCGTTGCCTTATCCACCTCTTCACAGTACATCTTTGTTTATTAATAACGTTCTTCCGGCCTTTACTTTTCTCTCACTGCTTTTCCTACGTCCTTCCATCAAGCTCCAACCTTCATGTTTACTTTTTCTTTTTCCTGCATGACCTATTTTACATAATCGCTTCCTTTACATTTTTACTTTTCACTCTCATTTCTCTCACTTCCTTCTTTCCATAAACCTATTTCTTTCTTTCACGCTACATCCTTCTTGCTTAGTTATTCTCTTTCTTGCATCACCTTTGTGAGTGTGTGTGTGTGTGTGTGTGTGTGTGTTGATACTATACTTCATTTCCAAATTCTCTTTTCCGCCTCAACTTCACTTACTCTTTCCTTTCAGCTTCATCTTTTTTATTTGTCTTCTTTCTCGCACCTTCTTCTTCTTCTTTTTTTTTTTTAATACGTACTTTCTTCCCACTTTACGGAATATAAAGGATGATGAACAGGGGACCTAATAGAAGAAAAGAGTGGTCATACTTAAAGGATAATGAAGTGCAGTGATTATGATATACAGAACATGACAAGATTGTACCATACTTTTAGGAAATGAAGTGTAGGGTATACTATACAGAAAATGAAAAGTGTGTGACCTAGGATAATACAGTATGCAGGATATGATTTACGAAATTGAAAACAAAATTAGGGATTGAAATAAAATAAAACTGAAAGCATGTGGTCTATATAAATGAAACTGAAAAGTAAATTACACTGCGGTGAAAAATGGAAGACTGTATTGGAAAAAACTGAGTGTGTGTGATACTGCACTGAGTGTGAGAAGTGACACAAAGGAAAATACAGTCAAACACCCTTCATGGGAATATATAAAGCGTGTGTCAGTTATAGGAAAATGTAAACTAACACACAATATATGGCGCACAGCAAAATATAAAGGAAGGTATGATATAGACTGGCATAACACGCACTTACATATAGGAACATGCAAACCGGGGTGTTATAAAAATAGGAAAATATACATTGTGTGGCGTGAAATGGCTAAATGAAAGGGGGGGGGCATTATATGAAGACAAACAAATGAGAAAATACAGGAAAATGTGATGCATGAGGAAAATATACGTGGCACAGAAATGCAAGAATTGTATAGTAAAATGAAAGGCATGTGTTTAATGTTACAGGAGAATGTAAATTGTATGAGAGGCTTATTTTGTAGTGTGTGTGTGTGTGTGTGTGATTAGCATCCTTCTCCACTTCCTCCTTTCCCTCTCTCCTCTTACATCTCCTCCTCCTCCTCCTGACTTACACTTGTGGAGTAACAAAGAAAATAATGTTTCTCCAGACCTCTCAAGATTTTTTTTCTCTCCTCCCCACCCCCCACCCTCCCTTCCCACCCTTCCTTTACCTTGCCCTCCTCTTCCCTCTTCACCTATCTCTTCCTTCCCTTCCCTTTTCCCTCTTCCCTTTTTCTTCTCCCTTCCCCCTCCACTCCCTTCCCCTCCTTCCTCCCTCCTCCTCCTCCTCCCTCCAGCCATTTGCCACTCCACCGCTCCTCACTTCCTCGTCTTTGTCCCTCCTCCCCTCCTCCTCTCCTTCATTTCTCTCATCTCTCTTCTCCTTCACTTCCCTCCTTCTCTGTCACTTCCCTCCCTATCTCCATCACTTCCCTCCTTCAATTCCCTCTTTCTCTCACTTCCCACATTCACTGCCCTCCTCTTCCTTTACTTCCTTCTAAATTTTTCCTCCCTCACTTCCCTTCTTCACTCACTCACTTCCCTCTTTCACTCATCCTTCCCTCCTTTCCTACTTCTCTCCTGCCTTCCTTCTCTCTTCCTTCCACCTTCCCTCCTTCCCCATTTCTCTCTTCTTTCCCTCCTCCTCTCCTACTTTTTTCTTGCCCTCCTTCACTTCCATCCTTCACTCCTCCTTTCCTTCTTCACTTCCCCCTTTCCCTTCTCCTTCTTCCTTTCTTTGTTCCTCCATCATTCCTCTCCTCCTTCCCTTCTCTCCTCCCTATCTCCCCTTCTCCATCCCTCCTCTCTTCCTTCTTTCCTCCCTTCTTCATTTTTTTTTAATTCTGTGCTCCTCTTCTTCTGTTCCCTCCTCCTTTTCCCCATCTGACCCCTCATTCTCCTCTCTTCCTAATTTCCACTTCTTCCTACCTTCTTTTCTCTCTACCTTCTCTCCCTTCTCCTCCTTACCTCATTCCCTTACCTCCTTCTTTACCTGTTTCTTCACTCCTTGTTCCTTTTCTTCCTTCTCTCCTCTCTTTTTCTCCAGTTTTCTTTGCTTCATCCTTCTGTTCCTAGTTTCTCCCCTTCCTCCTCTTGGACTCTTTTATTTTTTCCCTTCTTCCTTCATTCTCTCCTCTTCTCCTACAACTTTACACCACACTCTTCTTCTTCTTCTTCTGACCATCCCTCCTTCCCTCCTATCCTTCCTCAGCACTCCTCCCTCCATCCTCATTCCTCCCTCCTTCAAATCTTACTCCCCCTTTCCCTCTTTTTTTTTCTCCTTCGCCTCTACCTCCTTGTCCTCTCCTCTTCTCTTCTTCTTCCCTCACTCCTCTTCCCTTCTTTCTCACTCTCACTCTTTCCTGCCTTCATTCCTCTATCTTCTTCCCCTTCCCCTCCTCAACCTTAGGTCCCTTCCTCCTACCTCTTCCTTGTTTCCAGTTCCTCCTTGACCTTCTTACTTCCCTCCTCCCTCCCTTCCTCTTTCCTCACCTCCTTCCTTCCTTCCTCTCTGTCTCCTTTGTACTTTTTCCCTTTTTTAGCGTTCTGTACCTCTCTTCGTCAATTTCTTTATCCATTCTGCTTATATCATTCTTCCTTCCCCATCCCCCCTTTCCTCCCTCCCTTCTGGCTTTCCTTACTTTTTTTTCCTTCCTTCCTTTTTTTTCTTCTTTCCTTCCTTCCAATCATCCATCTATCTTTAGGATCCTCGTTTTTCTTTACTTTTAATTTCGCCCACCCTCCACACTCATTCCTTCTTTCCTTCCTGACTTACTTCTTCCTTTCTCTTCTTCTTTCTTTCCTAATTTCCTTCTTCCTTCCTCCTCTTCCATTCTTCATTTATCCTTCCTCTTCTTCCTTCCTTCCCAGCTTCCTTCTACCTTCTTTCCCAGCTTCCTTCTTCCTTCCTTCCCAACTACCTTCTTCCTTCCTTCTCTTCCTTTCTTCCTAACTCCCTTCTCCCTTCCTTCTTTCTTGCTTCCTCTTCCTTCTTGCTTCCTTCTTGCTTCCTCTTCCTTCCTTCTTGCTTCCTCTTCCTTCCTCACTTCCTTCTTCCTTCCTCTTTCTCCTTCCTTCCTAACACCCTTCTTCCTTCCTTTTCCTCCTTCCTTCCTAACTTCTTGTTTCCTCTTTTTTCCTTCATCGTCTTCCTTTCTTCCTAACTCCTTTCTTCTTTCCTTCCTAACTTCATTCTTCCTTTCTCTTCCTCCTTCCTTCCTAACTTCCTCTTCTTCCTGCCTTCCTAACTTCCTTCCTTCCTTCTTTCCCCTTGTCTCCAGTGTCTCAGCAGTATTCTATTTACCCTCAAGAAATTAGATGTTCCCTCAGTGTTGTCGAAAAAAACACACGAAATAAAAGTCCCACATTTAAGCCCGCACGACTTTGAGGCTGAGACGGAGAATGTGTTTATTGTATCCCGCAAACTGGGGAAAAAATATATGAAAGAGAAAAAGCGTTGTGTTTCTGCTACTGAGCCCCCCCTCCTCTCTCTCTCAGAAACACACACACACACACACACACACACACACACACACACGCCTCTGGAACACATAATTCACAGAATCGTACTGTCGTGGGCTCAGGAACGTTCAAATTTTCTTCACGCGTTTCTTCACATATTGTTTTGTAATTGTTGTTTATGCGATGTCAGTGTGTGTGTGTGTGTGTGTGTGTGTGTGTGTGTGTGTGTGTGTGTGTGTGTGTGTGTGTGTGAACAGGGTGGCCACAATGTCCTGGCACCTCCTCAGTGCATCTTATGATTAAGTGATGTGGCATGTATTTTGCATGCAATTAAATGCACATAATGTTATGCCTACAAGGTGACTCTCCCCAGACGATTTCATTCAGGTCATCAGAGGCTTTGCTACTGGCAGGGACAGATACAGTTTGTTCATTCCTTCCCAGCCTTCATGGGCAGAATAAAATTGTCAAGAGTCAAGAACAACAAATTGAATATGGCGTCTTCCGGCTGAGGATGTTAAGCTGAAATAAGTCGTGCTGAGGCTGCAAGAATAACATATAAAAGACGTCTGGAATAGGGCGAACGAGGAAGCAGGGAAGAAGTAGCGAAAGTCGGTGCCTGGGAGTCTCTTAAGTTGTTGGGGATTTTTTTTTTCTTACTGGTGCTCGGCATTATAGATGACCCAGTTTCGAACTCTTTGCTGTTCCACCTTCGTATTTTTTGTTTCCTTGTGTTTGTCCTATTCCATGTTAGCTGGGGAAAAAGTTGATGATGATGGTGATAATGATGATGATCGTGATTAAGACTTTCCACATCCGTGTGCGAAGTTTTTTCTTGATTTTGTCAATATTCTCATTATTCTTTTTCCTAAAGATATGAACTGCTGCCATTCGCATACTTTTTGACCTAGAGCCTTCAAACTTTGGCCTCTTGTAGGACTGCTTGGCTGCTTCATCTGACAAAGTTTCATCCGGATCGGACCAACTGTATCCGGATAGTACCCGAGAAAAAAAAAAGAATCTTATTTGAGAACTTAAGAAATGCTTGCGATATACAGATGAAATGGTAACTGTCTATACCTGAGACATGGGTGGAGTGTGGTGCTTAATATAGTTCACATTCTCTGAGATTGCCCGAGGTCACAAATTGGAACTTTTCCAGATATTCCAGATGTCACCTAATTATCCGTGAAGGACTAAAGCTAGAATCACTAAACTTAGTGGACTTATAGACTGTGATGATCTAAGGTGATTTGCACAATATCAGTGACCTTGACGCCTGGGGCAAAAAACTGGGACTCTTCCGGATATTCTAGATGTCACCTAATTTTCCATGAAGGATTAAAGCTGGAGTCACTGAACTTGGTGGACTTACAGACTGTGATGTCCTAAGTTGTCATGCATAGGATCAGTGACCTTGGCCTCAAGTATGCAATGGCTGTGGGAAGTTTGTATAAAAATTATCCATAGACAATTTTACAGTGTTCTAGTAATTATCTCTCTTTCTCCTAAAGATCTGAGCTGCTGCCATTAGCATTCATTTTTACTTAGAGCCTTCAAACTTTGGCATCTTATAGGGCTGGCAGGCGCTTCAATTGACGAAGTTTCATCCAGATCAGACCAACGTATCCGCATACCATCCGGGAAGAAAATAAATAAATAAAACTCAAGAGACGTTTGGGAAATACAACTGATATTTTTATGTTTGTACCTGGGACGTGGCTGGAGTACACTGCTTGAAATGGACCCAATCGTCACGTCCTTCTCCGGGGTCGCCTATGGTCCAATATTTCGGACTTCTCCAAAAGACCTGGGTGTGACCTAATTTGCCATGAAAGAATTACGCTAGTGCCACCAAACGTCACGAACTTATAAATCTTGACCACCTAGGGTCACATGAGGTCAAGTTCATGCAAACACACAAAGTTTCAAAATTGGCTTTTTTATAACTCTGCCTCTATTGAAGCTATGAACAAAATAAAAATTGCTTCAGAATCCTAAAAGCCTCCCCTTTTCATTGATTTTTATTTTAGGTTAATTTTTATTCAACCAGCTTTGACCTTTTTGCACTGAAAGGGACATAATCCAAGGCATCCTTCCTATGAAACCACTATGTTACAAAGGTCAGAATAAACCCAAAAACTCAAAACACGAATCTACACTGGCTTCTACAGAACCCAGTAATATGTTAATGCATGATGAAAACACATTTTTAAATTGTTCTTTGACCTGTAGAAGTGGACAGAATGGGGAGTTATCAAAATTATCCTTGGACAATTTTACAGAATTCTGGTTAAAACTTCCCACAGCCTTTGGGAAACTTTCTTGGTTTTGTTGATCTTCTTCTTCTTCTTCTCCTGAAGCTTTAAACTGGTGCCATTCACGTACTTTCTAACCCAGAATCTTCAAATTTTGACATCTTATAGGACTGGTTGGCCGCTTTATCTGACCAAGTTTCACCTGAATCGGACCTACCGTATCCAGATAGAATTATCAGGAATAGACAGACAAAATTAATATGGCATATACCTGGGATATGGCCGGAGTGCAGTGCATCATATAGTCCAAATTGGGTCAATATTCTCTGAGATCGCCTGGGGTCAAATATTGGGAATTTTCCAGTTACTCTTGATGTCATCTAATTTTCTATGTAAGATTAAAGCTAGAGCCAACAAACTTGGCAACCTTTAGTTTTGATTGCCTAAAATGACATGCACAATATCAGTGACCATGACCTCAAGGTCTCTTTATAGCTCGACTTTTAGTAAGCAGTGGGAAGCTTTCTTATTCAAAAATGTTCTTAGACAATTTTATGGTGTCCTAGTTATTGTAATTTTTCTCTCCCAAAGCTCTTAACTGCTGCAGTTTCCATACTTTTTGACCCAGTGCCTTCAAACTTTGGCGTCTTATAGGACTCTTACGCTGCTTCATCTGACCAAGTATTATCTGGATTAGACCAACTGTATCCGAAAGGCATCAAGAACATTAAGAAAAAAGAAATCAATCCTCGTTTCAAAACTCAAGAAATGCTTGGGATAGACACCTGAAATTTTTATGGCCTATACCTGGGACATGGATCATTATTTTCTGAGATCGCCTGGGGTAAAAAAATGGGAACTTTCCGGATATTCCAAACTTCACCTAATTTTCCAAAAGGGATTAAAGCTACAGCCACCAAACTTGGTAGACTAACAGACTGTGATGACCTAGGACGACATGCACATGCTCAATGACCTTGGCCTTAAGGTCCCGTTATAGCTCGGCTTCTAGTAGGCAATGGGTGTGGGAAGTTTTTCATTATCAGAACTGTCCTTGGACAATTTTAGTGTTATACATATTATTATTATTATTATATATTTTTCTGTTATTATTATTATTATTATTATTATTATTATTATTATTAAAACTTCCCATATCCCTGTGGCAAGTTTTATTATTCCCGTCAGTATTATCATTCTTACTTATTTTAAAATTACGATATTTCAAAGGCTGTATCGCCAAGAGTCTTCAAAACTGTCAACCTAGAAAGCTGGCAGCTTCTTTTGGCC
>JAGKTI010022503.1:0-15228 GCA_018397915.1 Birgus latro
AGGGCTTAATAGACTAAAATACTGCTGAAGCTTACTTGCTACACTTATAAAGGTTTTGGCATTGTCAGAGTAAATCACTGAAGGGAGACCTCGCCTTGCGGAGAATCTCCTTATGGCCAACAGACAATCAGGTACTGAAAGTGAGTCTGTCAATTCTAAGTGGATAGATCTTGTGACAGCACAGGTAAATAATAAAATATACAATTTATTTGAAGGACTATCAACTGCAAATAATGGGCCAGCAAAATCTAATCCAGTTATAGCAAAAGGGAATGTAGATTTAACTCTCAATTCTGGCAAAGGGGGTGCTGGTTGGTTACAAGGTCTTGAGTCAAACCTTTTGCAAGCTACACACTCTTTGCAAACTCTTTTAGCAAGTCTTCTTAATCCAATTATCCAGTAAGAATTTCTAACAGTTGACATAAGCATGTGAACACCAGCATGCTTCAAAAATTTATGTTGAAACAGAATTATGAGTTTGGCCACATGACAGTTTGCTATAATTATTGGGTGTTTGCTGTCATAACTCAGGTCAGAAATCTGTAATCTACCTTTAATTCTGAGCAATCCATCAGAATCTAAAAATGGATCAAGGTTCCTCAGTGAAGAATTTCTAGGGAGTGGTTTACCTAGTGACAAAGCATTTCTTTCTTTCTCATAAAATTCTTTCTGAACACAGATGAAAATTTTTTCCTTTGCTTTACTCAATTCATTATAAGTGAGAGGACCTGAAAATTTAGTACTATTGAGTTTAGAATTGTTAATGAATCTCAAAACCCATGCAGTTATATTCATGATCTTGGTAAAATCACTCCATTTATTAAAATCAAAGGCAGCTGTGGCTTCCTCAACAACAGTCATAACCAGGCCTTCTCCCCTGAATTCTTCACAGGGAAAATCAACATCATTTGTCTCATACTCATCAATAATCTCAGTAAACAAGTTCATTGGGGAATCAGATAACCATTTTGGACCTTGAAGCCACAAGTCATTTGAAATTAGTTGATCACCAGTCACACCTCGAGTAAGCAAATCAGCAGGATTATCTGCACCAGGGCAATGGAACCAGTTACTTGGAGATGTTAAAGTCTGGATTTCTGTTACTCTATTGGCAACAAACATTTTCCACTTAGCAGGATTCCCCTTAATCCAAGACAAAGCAATCTTAGAATCTGTCCAACAAATTAGCTTAACATCATCACTCAGATGTAGGGCAGATTTCACAAAGTTAATGAGACAAGCACTTAACAGAGCTCCAAGTAATTCCAACCGTGGCAAGATAACCTGCTTGATAGGAGCAACTTTTGCTCTAGACATAACAAAGGAAACATTAAACTGATTATCTGATTTAGGAATCCGCAAGTAAATACAAGAGCCATATCCTTTCTCAGAGGAATCACTAAAAACATGAACTTCCAAGCCAGTTGCTGAATTCAAAGATAGGCCTGGAAAATAGCATCTGTCAATCTCAAAATTCTTAATTAACTGAATACTGTTAATCCAGCACTGAAACTTATATTGCAACTCATGAGGCAAAATTTCATCCCAGCCAAGTCCTAGACGCCAAATCTGTTGAAGCAAATTTTTAGCATACGCAGTGAAAGGGCTAATTAAGCCAAGAGGATCAAACAGTCTAGCAATGAAACTTAATACATTTCTTTTAGTGAAATTTAAATCAAACTTATTATCCAAGTTCTCTATCTATCTATTGCCAGACGCCTCAATCCCGAACGGGGTGGCCACAAACAAATCGCCTCCATGTCACTCTGTCCCCTGCCATTTCACTACCACGCTCCCAACTCACACCCCCCTCTCTCATATACCTCTCCACTCCATCCCTCCATCTCATCCTCGGCCTTCCCCTCCCTCTCACCCCCTCCACCTCATTCACATACACTCTCCTCGTCAATCTTTCACTCTCCATCCAAGTTGAGACCCTTAAAGGAAAACACATCTTCTGAGGGACTCCAGTACATTCCTAACAATTTTGTTACACCAACCTCAGGTTCAAACTGTTCATGCTGATTAATCAAAAAATCATTGTTAGTGTGCCATTTGGATAAAGTCATGCCTGCATCGGACAATATACTTTTAGCTTCACTAAACATCTTGCAGGCTTCTTCTACAGTATCTGCTCCTGAGAGCCAATCATCAACATATAAATTTTCCATAAGTTCTTGTACTGTGACAGAATTATGGTAAGAGTCTAAATGGTGTTTGATAGTGGCATTCAATAAAAATGGACTACTAGTGTTGCCAAAGGGCACCCTCACAAATCTCATCACACGAACTATATCACCACATTGCCACAAAAAACGGTGAACATCTTGATCAGGGCGTTGTACTTTTATCTGCAAAAAGGCTTTAGTAATGTCTGCTGTCAAGGCAAATATTCCAGCTTCTGAATCTTATTAAAATTTCTACAAGATCAGGAATTAATGAGGGACCAGATTCCAAACAATCATTCAGTGAAACACCATTAGGTCCTGCTGCAGAAGCATCAAAAACAGGCCTTACTTTAGAGGAAACACTGTCTCTAATTACTGGTCTATGTGGCATATAGTAAGTGGGATAAGGACTTTCTAACTCAGAGAAAGGAACCTCAACAATAATGTTATCCTGCTCATAACTCTTAAATACCTTGTCATATTCTTCTTTCAGATCAGGGTTTTTGTCAAATTTATAGTTCAGTACTGACAATCTCTTTCTAGCATGTTTCTCATTATGAACCAGACAAAATCCAACCAAATACTGATTCATGGGCCACTAAGTCATCAAATCTGACAACATTATCAGCTGAAACGAATTTCCAATAATTATCAACACCAACCAACATATCTAAAGTGAGGTCACGGTCACGTCCATAGTCCTCGGCCAACTGTAGCTGTGAAAGAGACTGCATAACATCATCAGGTAGCCTCTGACGTCGCAAAGGAGGACAAATAGACATTACTTCAACTCCAGGTACAGAAAGGTTATTACCCTCAATGTCAACTAAATTCAAGTCATACACATTCCTTTCTTTACTGTCTTGTGATTTCTGATTACCAAAAGCAGAGTAGGAGGTGTATTTTGAAGTGATCCATTTAGGTTTAACCCTTCTGACAAAATTATGACTCACATAGGTGGTATCTGCTCCTAAATCAAATATAACAGTGGCCAAAACAGACTTACCACTACTTGAACAAACTTTGACTTTGGCTGTTTGCAGAACAGTAGACTTTTCCATTCTTCGATCATGAGAAATACCAACATGTTCAACAATACTGACTGAATCATTAGACTGACCTTCTGACTTTGTGAGTCTCAGAATTAATTTTACCATTGTTGCAAAAGAGAACATTATGGGACCCATTACATTGAGTGCACTTTACCTTTACAACCTTTACAAACATGGCCCCTGGAAAGACACTTAAAACACAAATCAGCTTGTCTAACCTTCCCCTCTCGACCATGTCTGTCCAACCTCAAGATGTGCCAGCACTTCTCAGACTTGTGTAGCTTCTGGCAGAACACACACTGCGGTGAACCTTCCTCGGATGTGGTCTGCAGGGCTGAAGCAGAACCAATCTTCCTCCTTTCGTTATCTTCTCGCCGAGGGTTGCCTTTCTCCACGGACAGTTCCTTGAAAGTTTCAGACCTCTCACGACGCTGGATCTCCTTCTCCAGAAACTTGAGGAGCCACTCCAGGTCACCTTCATGTCCGAAACTTTCCCTCGACCATTCCAAACGTATTTCTTGTGGAAGACGAGACAGGATAACTGGAGTCAACACCACACCGTATTGGTTACCGTTGATGCCGAGGCCTTCCAAACTTCTCACATGCCTCAGTAGCTGATCTTGAAGCTTCCACAACGAATAGACGTAACTGGTTCCCTTCACTCTGGGTGTTAAAGAGGCATTTAGTAAACCCTGGACATGGGCAAATATTATCCTCTCTGGACGGCCAAATCTTTCTTTGAGGAGATTACAGGCCACAGTGTAGTTTGCAGTGGTAAGTGCTATCCCCTGGATGACTGATAGAGCTTCTCCTTGAACTAATGATTGCAGATAGCTGAATTTGCTGATAACTGGCAGCTCACTCTGGTCCACTAAAGCCTCAAATCTGTCCCAAAATGACTGCCAATCTGTCAGTTCACCAGAAAATATAGGGAGCTCTAGTCTGGGGTAATTTAACTTCTGACTTATCTTTACTAGATGTGGATACAGTGCTATTATAATTTGTTGCATCCTTGAGTCTTTTGGCAGCCTCAGTTCTAACATTTCTTGCTGCCCTTCTAACTTTATCTGCTTTCTCTATGTCTTCCTCTAATTCAGCAGGGTCTTCTAATTCTAACTCCACTGCTGCCTAAAGATCATCTAAATTTGCTAGCCGCTTATCAAGATCACTAACGGCTGCTTCTAATAACTCTTGAGTGGTAGACTCGTCATCTAATAACTCTCTTAACTCAGTAATACTTTGAGTCAACCAACCTTTGGCAGCCGTCCTCCTCTTTACCAAGTCTTCCAACGATTTCGCCACTCTTCTCGCGACTAATCCGGGCTAAATACCTTCCAGCGGACGTCATCTAAAGGCTCCCGGGTCTGGGCACCAGAAAATGTCGGATAAACAGTGGCGAAACTTAAGCTAAACCGGGAACACTAGAGAGGAGGTTGATTCAAAGGCAGCCATCTTGTCAAAATCCCACATTTTTTCATGTCATTCAAACAAGTATATAAATCAGTCATTGGAAAATAAGTACTGGTATTATTACAACTTTAAACTCACTTGCAAATGACTCAACACAATCAAATAAATTTATACCAATACTTAAATTACTCAAAAATCTTAAGCAAAAGACAAGAAATGAATAATCTCAAATATTAGGATGATACCTATAATAGAAATGGATATTTGGTAAGCAACAGAAAACTAGTGATGACTAGACAGTGACTAAGAAAAAAAAAGGACAGAATACTATACAGCATTATTCTTAACAATATGTGAATGTGTTTGGTGGCTGAACAATGCTTCTATTGCCTATATAAATGTGTTAAAACCAATATAGTCTGTTACTACACTTAAATTCGTACCAAATACATAAATAAATATGTAATTGAAAGTGGCTTGAATTAGTTAACCCTTCCATAGTCCGTTTTCTTTAGCCAAGTACCCTGAAAAAGAAGGAAAACGTAAGGTTGCATGACACCTGTATCAACAGTTTTAAGCACAAGATCGGGATTTCACTATGAATTTTCAATGTTTCTCACCAAAAGCGAAGGTTTGAGCCAATAAAATTATTTTCCAAAAATGCTCGGGATTTTGTGGTATCGTAGGCTGGAAATCGGTCGGGACGTGACGGGTTAAAGACAACAAATAACCACACAAACAGCATGCCCGCATAAACTATTACTACCATTTACGGAACAACTGCCTCCAGCAATATGAATGTATCAGTCTTGCTTCTTTCTACAAGAACCAACCCAAACCTACTGGTACGTGATTCCACTGTATTAGTATAGCCTATTATGCATTTATATTTGCAGCCTCTTCTGCGATTTCGTCTATGCAGCTTATCAGTAACTCTGGAGAATATTACTTCGTCTACTTCACATATACTATAGACTAATCTGTCCTCTTGATCGACTTGAAATTGCCAGCTTTCCTCACTGAATGTTGAGTTGTATCAAAAGATATACGATAAAAAATGGTGGTAGTAGTTGGGTAATGCTATGGAAACGCTGTAGGACCGTAGTTGTCATATTCTGCCACTGAACTGCGGACAATAAGCAGCAAAATGTAAGGGAACTGTTGAGTTGAATATTACCTTAACAAATAGTTGAAATATGGCCCACATTTTCTAAAACTTTTCATCTGGTTTATGTCTGTATTAAGTCAACAACGGCATCAACACTTATAACAAGCAACACAACATACCTCAGTAACAGTGTGAGTGACCGTGTGTGTTGCGGCCCTTCTTCCGATGATTTTCGATTCTACACACCTCGATGCCTGCACGGATACCCACCTGGAGAAGCTACTTCTTAATCTCACAGATCCCATTGACGACCAAGACACGATGCCTCTCGTCTATCAGCATCTGTATCAAGAGATCCGTGAGACATACATCTCCAACCTCCTCTCTCCATCTAAAGAAGCCGTGATCCGTGAAGGCATCGAGTTAGATCCACCTCGAGCTGCCCTGATCAACTATATCACCTTCAGACTGCTCTCCTAACTTCGCTGCCCTCTGTACCATCTGTGCTGTAGCCTTTGCTAGGGTCTTTGTTCGGCCGTTTTTTCTGCTTTTTTCTTTCTCCAGGCTTGTCAGCTTACTACTGCTTATCTCTGACGGGCTCTCTTGTTTGCCTGTGTCCCCACCTTTGCTGTGGTAAGAATATTCAGCAACAGTAACAACAACCACAACTATCACCATCATCATCACTGCCCCAGCTAGAATCATCATCACAATCACAATAACCACTGTCATTATCATTAACACAACTATCATCATCACCATCTCTGCCACTAGAACAACTTTCACCATCACTGCCAAAGCCACCACTATCACCGTTTGTTTTGTAATTCCATGTTATTCTTCTTGGCTTTATTTCGACTCTGGGTTGGTTGGTATTGTGCACCTCCTCCATTGTCTTCTGTCTGCCGTGTCCTCCATCCACTTGCCAGATTATCTTGCTTGACATGCATCTTTCCATCTGAATCTTTGTTTCGCCCGGGCCCTCTATCCCCCCATTGACTCTCGTCATGCCATCTTTACTGGATGCCTATTGTTCATTCGCATTAAGTCCGCACCTGAGTAATCTCACCTTTTACATGCAACTTTCCTTCTCATCGTATACTTTTTTTAAAAGTTTTTTATTAATGTAAAATTCCTATTACGATACTATCATTGCTGTCCTAGCTACTACAGTCTCTCACTTTCTTCTCAGTGCCCACACTTCCAATTCCATGTTGCATATATTTGATGTGATTTGAGAGAGGATCAGCTGGAGGTGAGTACACTTTATGGACGACAACAGTACTAGGGATCACCCAAGGACAAGTATGTATTTTCTGGTTTCTAGTTAGGTTAGCTTAGATGGGGGTAGGGGAATAATACATTTCGGCTATAGCAGTCAGTGATAAGAACTCTCAGTTAAGTCTGATAATGTAATAGTCGAGTTGCCAAAAATGTTGATCCTGCAGTGTTAACTACTGCGAACTTTTTTTCACGGAAATGTGTTCTGTGTAGTTAGGAGCCAAATTAGCTTCGTTGCCACTTGTGCAACATTGAGCATTTCTCAGAATTCTAGATGGCGGCCGCCGCCATCTTGAATGTTCATGATCTCGATGACATAAAGGATCGTGTAATACCCATTTTTCAGGGGTTTAGAGGGAGAGGAGTTGATTTCTGGAGTTTTTTTTTTTAAATTCAGGATCAAAATCAAGGTCAGATCAGAGGTCAAAGTTCAAAGTTGACCATAAATCAGAAAAGCCACCTTTATTGACAGAATATGTTGTTCGTTATTTTCTCATGGTTTAGTTGTTTACAGTTTTTTCCCCTCGTTTCGGAGCACGACGATCCAGCGTGATCAGCATCCCAGCATAAGTCCTGAGCACCGCAGGCCATCGCAGTCGTCATGGCAGCTGGAGAGGGGAAGTGCCTCTTCAGACCGTGTAGCGCCAATGGAGCGTTACAGACACCGTGCAGAAGATCATTGCTACAAGCAAAGTGAAACGCGATGAACTGTAAACAACTCTGTCAGGAAGTGACCAAAAGACCAAGAGTTCGTGCCCCGCCCGGGTAGCTGCCTTGCTGGAACGGGTAGCACTCTCCAGTCACCTAGCAGGGCTATATGATTTATCCAGGTCTAGCTCGGGGAATTTATTCCCTTTCCTCTGTTCACTGTTTCTACTCCTCGATGAATAGCTACAGTAACATGATTTGTGAGCTAGAATATTACTTCCTGACAGAGCTGTATACAGTTCATCGCGTTTCACTTTGCTTGTAGCGACGATCTTTTGCACGGCCACTGTCTTGAATGTCTGTAACGCTCCCTTGGCGCTACACGGTCTGAATAGGCACCTCCCCTCTCCAGCAGCCATGACGACTGCGATGGCCTGGTGTGCTGCGGGACTGATGCTGCGATGCTGATCACGCCTGATCGTCTTACCCTGAAATGAGGGGAAAAAATCTGTAAATAAGTAATCCTGGAGAAGGTACCGAATGACATATATTAGGTCGGTATTTTTTTTTAAATTTATTTATGGTCAGATCTGATCTTAGTCATCAGATTTGACCTTCACTTTGACCCCGTACCCAAAAATATAACTCCAGAAATGGGCTCCCTGCCCTCTAAAACCCCTTAAAAATGGTATTACACGACCCTTTATGTCATCCAGATCAAAAGTTGAACATTCAAGATGGCGGCGGCCTCCATCTTGAATTCTGAGAAATGCTTAAAGTTGCACAAGTGGCAACCAAGCTAATTTGGCTCTCCTAACTATATAGAACACATTTCCATGAAAAAAGTTCGCAGTAGTTAACACAGCAGGGTCTCATAAAGAATTATAAGGGCGGCAACTCGACCATAAGGTAATTAACTTGAGTCAAGTCACTTCACCCGTCTGAGTTCAGAAGCTTCAGGTAATTTTTGTAATGCTGGGTTTGTTAGGTCAGAGTAGGTTGGGTAGCAGTAGTGGCAACACTGCCTGCACACGGTGGGTGGACTTTTTCTGCCTTGACCTGACCCCTCCAGGCAAGTCAGGTCAGGGCAGGGACACCACTTGAATAAAAACGAGCCACGACGCTACTCTTGGGTGGTTTGTGAATGCGTCCACATACACACACACAGAAACACACACGCACAGTTCTTTTCCTACCATTTTTCTCTACACTTCTCTCATCGCTTCGTCTATGTACGAGTACACTGTCATCATGGTGGTAGCTGGTGTCAGCCATCGTCCACTCACTTCATGTAGTAATGCTTACTTCTTCCCTCACCTTCACAATTCTGTTTCTGTATCAGCTCTTCTCTTTTCCTACTTCCTCTTCTTCTTTTTTTAAGTCTCCTGTGAAGGGGAAGAAAGAATTCTTCACAAGTATCCCTGCTTGTTGTAAGAGGTGACTAAAAGATGCCTTATTGTTTCCAGTCATTTTCTCCTTACTGTGCCCTATTTCTCTTCTGCCCCATCTCTCTTCTTGATATTTCCTTGTTGCCATCATTTTCCCTCAACTCCTATCAGGTAATATATTTAGTTTTATAACATAGAGAGTTTAAGGACCTCCCATTGACACTGACCCTTCCTCCGTTCCTCCCTATGCTTTAACGCTAAACCGTTTCATCACTAAACTGCTTCATAACGAAAACCACTTCAAAACCAGGCTTAGTGCCATACCAGTATAGCCCATTTATGGCTTTGTGCTAGTTACTGATTATTCCCTCCTTCCTTCCTTCCTTCCTTCCCTCCTTCCTGTCTTTTTTGTAACTCTTTCTTCCACTTCAGGTGGCTCTATGCTGAGTGACAAGTCTAATGGTTTCCTGTAACTCAGAAAACCATTTACAGTGCTGGGTGTTAGCCATATAACCAGATCACGGTATGTAGTGCAGCCAACTACAGTGCCCCTGTTAACTAGGTGTAGAGACGCAAAAGCGGCATCCAGCCGGGAACCAAACCTCCGTACTTTTAGCCACTCCTTGCCTCAGCAATGCACTGTCAACACACAAGGGAACATCGGTTGACTGCATGGAACGGCCCTACAGGGGCGGTCGCTTGCCTTTGGTCGATGGGTCTGCTGAGCTAGACAGACTGAGCTTGATGAACAACAACAACAATAACAACACAGAAACGACAACAAGAATGTCGTGCACTTATCATTAGTTACAGTACTTTCACCTTACGCTGAATCAGTCTTGCAATATCATCTCCTCCTCCCCCCTCCCCCTTCACAAACACCGTCTCACCCCTCACGTCTCAACAATACTACAATCCCAACCTTAGCTCTTACTCTATTATTCATCCCAGACGTTTTTCCCTTGCATCTCAAAGCACATCTTCCCACATTCCTTTCACCTTGTCTCTCTCTGTTTTGTTATATCAATTTTCTTTTAAAACACACTTCAGTTATCTCAGCCTAATTAAACGGTAAGGCTTACTTAACCAATTTCACAGAAACACCCCAGCAAATAGCATTATACCAGTCCTAAATTAGTCTAGTCTATCATGCATTCAATATGGACGGTGAAGATTAGTGTCAGAATGGTGCGTAAGGCACATAGGGGGCCGGGTGGGCCATAAGGAACAAGCTATTAAATTTATGCCTCGTCGTGCATAGTAAATACAAAAAAAAAAAAATCCCAGTTTTTATTACATCCACACTCATACAGACACGGCATCTGAGCCTCATTCTCATTTTCTTACGCCCACCCCAGAACTAGGCCCCATTCACCACCCTTTTTGTCGCCTGTTATAACATGTACGAAATATGTAGTATTACTTTCTCCCATAACCAGGGAAAAGTTTCTCGGTGTTTAAAAGACGTGTACTGTGGTAGTCTGTGTCTACACTAGATATACTGTATAACTGTGTTTATCCCCTGCCTGAAGGTAATGAATGTATTGAATGAGTACTTCTTGCTGGTTTCTTTCACTACCATGGTGTTACTTCCTAAGAATGACGGCAGCCAAACAGATGTAACTGAATACACAGGAGGCACTGCAGTTATTTTTGGTTGTAAAATCTGCAAGGAAACCTGGACGAGTAAACTTGGTTAGTGAAGTGACCATCTGCAGTGTATGTACCTTTGTCCTAAAGCCAAGATGACTGTAGTGAGTGCAAAGAATCGAGTAATACGTCTGCTGAGTGTTAACTATAAGCTTTCTGGAAAGGTCGTGATGAGTAGGTTATGACAGACATCACAGCTCCTGGTGAGTGAGAATGAACAGACTGGTATTCTGTACCGTACGTCAACATTATTTTATACGTCCAACTTTTGGCATAGGAGTAACAGCCAGTTCCATAAGGCCCAACAGTCTTTCTACGTACCATATACCTCCCCATGTCACCACTTCGGCGCTAACAGCCACCATTCATATTGAATACATGAGAGGACCGTATGATATAGGTATGGTGTACTGGAATGGGGGAGGAGTGCTTGTACAACATGTCGGTGAATCATATGTTAGATCAGTTAAGTCTGATTGAAAGAAATTCAGAATTTCACACTAATCCCTGCCCCAGCCGGGAATCGATCTCGTGTCCATTAGGGCAGCAGACCACCTCTCTAACGACTCGGTCACCATCTTCTCCACATGCCGGAGACAATGTTCTAGGTGGCCACTGAGTTATTATTAGTATATTTTATAGAGCTGGACGGGGCCACTGGTACTTAAGGCAAGAAGATGTTATTCTGTGTATTGCACTTAAATCCGGTGACGTCTTTCCTAGTTCATTCTTGCCTATGTTTGGCGATTTTTTTCTTGGTACAAAATACCTCTCGTACTGAAGAGGTAAATGAAGGCTATATTTGCCTCTCTACTTTTAGACCAGTCTGTCGAGCTGAATAAAATTGTTTGTTGGCAACAAGAACAAGTGAATAAACAAACATCACAGTACTGATGGGGTTACGGAAACGAAATGAAGTGATCAAGTTATATGATAGCGGCACAGCATTTGTAAGAGTGTCTGGGTTTAGAATAACTATGGGAGTGATACAAGGGTGTGTGATGCCTCTGAGCAGTTGTTCAGTGCTTATATGAATTGGATTATTGAAGAGGTCGAGCGATTGTTTATTTTTTTTTAATGCAAGGAAGAAGGAACCAAAGGCTATGGGCCCGCATACTGTTCCTTCCAAGATAAAACAAAAACAATAAGAAAGAGAGCCAAATTCAAGATCCATTCATTTCGAGATGCCTGGACACACTGCGTTTGAAAGACTGGAGATCATAGGAAGTAGGGAATACAGACAGAGGAAGACAGTTCCAGAGTTGACCAGTTGCATAAATGAAGGACTGGGAGTAACGGGTAACTCCTGCATTAGAGAGTTGGACATAAAAGGGAAGAGAGTTTGTTGCTAGACGGGTACTACTTGCCTGTCGTAGAGGTGGAGGGATGCAAGCAGACAGTTCAGAGGAAGAGTGACCGTCGAAGTAGCGATAGAAGAGAGATAAAGATGCAACAGTGCGGTGAAGAGACAAAGATTGAAGGGAATCAGTAAGAGGAGGAGAGTTAATGAGACGAAAAGCCTTTGACTCCACCCTATTGAGAAGAGCTGCATGTGGGAAGCCTCCCCACACATGAGAGTTGTACTCCATAGAGGGGTGAATAAAACCCCTGTACAAGGTCAACAACTGTGCAGCGGTAAAGAAAGTTCGGAGTCGGCTTAGCACACCTAATCTCTTGGAAGCAGATTTCACAAGAGATGTAATATGTTCTTTACAAGATAAATCCCGAGAGAATTAAACCTCAAGCATGTTCAAGGAAGCTGCAGGACTGAGATGGACATTATTAAATATTAGTGGGTAATCCTGAGGAAGATTTTGTCGGGTTAATAAGTGTAAGAACTGAGTCTTTGATGCATTAAAAATGAGAATATTTTTACCCCAATCAGAGATACGAGCCAAGTCAGACATTAGGTGTGCCATAGCCTCATCCCGTGTTTGTTGAAGTAACTGCTGAGATGGACGTTGCGGAAATCGAAAGGAAAGGTGAAGGGTGGAATCATCAGCATATGAGTGGATAGGGTTAGATGTACAGCTTAGAAGGTCATTGATGAATAAAAGGAAGAGAGTTGGTGATAGGACAGAACCCTGAGGAACACCACTGTTGATAGGTCTAGGATAAGAACGATGGCCGTCTACAACAGCGGCTATAGAACGACCAAAAAAGAAGCTAGAGATGAAGGCACAGATGGAAGAATAGAAACCGTAAGAGGGTAGTTTGGAAAGTAAAGATTAATGTCAGACTCGAACGAAAGCCTTTGAGATGTCAAGTACAATGGCAAAGCTTTCACTAAAGTCCCGAAAGGAGGATGACCAGGAGTCTGAAAGGTAAGTGAGAATATCGCTAGTGGAGCGTCCCTTACAGAACCCATACTGACGATCAGAAAAAAGGTTGTGACAGTAAAGATGCTTTAAGATTTTTTTTGTTAAGAACTGACTCAGGATGTTAAAGCAATTGGACAATAGTTAGAGGCTTGGGAATGGTCACCCTTCTTTGGGACTGTCTAAATGAGAGCAAACATCCAGCAAGAAGGAAAGGTACAAGTTGATAGACAGAGGTGAAAGAGTTTACCCAGGCAGGGTGCAAGCACAAAAGCACAGTTTTTGAGGACAACAGGAGGGATTCCATCTGGCTCATATGCCTTGTTAGTATTGAGGCCAGTGGTGGCAAAAAAACATCAGCTGAAGAAATTTTAATGTCAGTCCTGAGGAAGTCAGAGGGGGGAAGTGAGGGAGGAACAGCACAGGAATCATCTAAGGTGGAATTGGAGGAGAAAGTCTGAGCGAAGAGATCTGCTTTATCAGTAGAAGAAATAACTACAGAGCCATGAAAGTAGAAAAAAGGAGGGAAGGATGATGAGGTAAAATTGTTAGAAAGGTTTTTGGCAAGATGCCAGAAGGAGCGAGAAGAATTTGAGATGGAGAGTTGAGAACTTTTAGCACGGATGAAATTATTTTTAGCAGAACAAAGAACAGAGTTTGCACGATTCTGGGCAGAAAAAAAAAAATGTGATTCAGGGGTTTGTTGGCTCCGGTACCTTTTATAAGCCCTCTCCTTGTTGCAGACAGCATTTGAACAAGCGTGATTAAACCAAGGCTTTCTTTCATTAGTCAGAGGATATAAGAAAGGAATGTATGCTTCCATGCCCGAGAGAATAACCTCCGTAATGCGCAAAGCACTCCCAGATGGCTCCTGGCCACGGAAACAATAATAATTCCAAGGAAAATCAAAGAAGTACTGCCTGAGGGCCTCCCAATCTGCAGTTCCAAAGTGCAACAGTCGATGTTTCTTTGGAGGGTCCACAGGCCATACGGGAGCGATAGGACAGGTTAAGGTAATAAGGTTATGATCGGAGGAGCCCAACGGAGAGAAAAGATGAACAGTGTAAGCAGAAGGATTAATTGTTAGGAAAAGGTCAAGTAAGTTGGAACTCTCTCCAAGGCGGTCAGGGATACGGGTAGGGTGCTGTACAAGCTGCTCTGAGTCTCGACCGGTTTTTTACCCAGCCTACCCCCAGATCCCGACCGATTTTCGACTTTTCGTTTTTTTTCGCTGAAACCTTCGCTTTTGGTGAGAAACATCGAAAATTCAGAGTGAAATCGCGATCCTTCACTCAACTTTACGTTTTCCTTCTTTTTCAGGGTACCTGGCTAAGAAAACGAACTATGGAAGGGTTGACTAATTCAAGCCACTTTAAATAACATTTATTTCATTTATTTGGTACGAATTTATGTGTAGTAAAAGTCTATAATGGTTTTCACACAATAATATTGGCATTTATAAGCATTGTTCATATACATAAATCCCCAGTATATGGCACCTTCCTTTACGACATTACCACCTCATCACTTCTGTTTGTTTCTACCTCTAGCTTCTTTGTTTCTTGGTCCTCCACCTCAGGAATCACTTTCACCGTGAATTTCGTCATTAGAGAGACCGTGGGGCAAAATACCTTTACTGGCTAGATTACAGCTAACAGGTGAATTGCCCAGTGTGTGGGGGAGGGGGGAAGTGGGGGTTAGGAGGGGCCAGGCAGTATCCCCGCTTGGCAGCAGGTAGAGGAAGGTCTCCGACATATGCCTACCAAAAATCACCCGCGATTGTTGAAAAATGTGCACACAATGGGCCTCGCAATTGCGTGACATGATGTACGTCGTTGGGTCTGTCGACGGAAAAAAGTAGCAACGTACATCGTACGTCGATTGGACTCGGCGAGTTAAGGATAGAAAAGATGTAGGCTTGTTCACCAGGAGGATCAGTGAAAGGAGAGGAGAGCCAAAGGTGGTGGTGAACATTGAAATCTCCTAGAATGAAGATTTCAGAGCAAGGAGAAATGGATAGAATGTATTCCATCATAGAAGTAAGATAGTCAAAGAATTTTTGATAGTCAGTAGAATTAGGAGATAAGTAAACAGCACAGATATATTTAGTCAGAGAATGACAGGAGAGCCGAAGCCAGAGAGTAGAGAAATCAGAAGGATCAAGTTCAGGAACACGAGAGCAAAATAGATCGTTGCGTATATATA
>JAGKTI010022504.1:2905-15225 GCA_018397915.1 Birgus latro
TTTTAAACACAATGGAGGTAAAGGAATATATACCCGCCATCCTCGTGCTTATTTGTGGCATCGTGCTTCCCGCACCTCACTGAAGAGTTGCATATCCTTCCATATTTTACTGACATTTCAAAGATCATTACTCTTCTGAAGTGAATGCCTCTGTACCTCTCCAATAACGGAAGCCATATACCATCCGCCAAGCAGCGAACCCTAGTCCCCTTTCCTGTCCAGCTCTTTCTTGCAAGAGTTACCAGGTATTTTCAGTCCTCTTGTACACAACTGATCAAATAAGGAACTGTCATCATTCTGTATTTCACTCTGCCTATGACCTCCAAACTTTTAAACTGTTTCCAATCCAGACATCTCGAAATAAACGTGACGTTTTTTTTTTTTTTAGATCTTCCAAGGAAGAACAATACACTCAAATGATCAGTTTCTTTCAATTTAGGAAGGGCATCTTGCTGGTAAGCTTTAATGAATGGTACATAATAACTTATAGTTCGAAACATTTCCCTGAAGTTTATGGTAACCATGACACACGCGAAAGAAATTTATCAATTTGGGCTTTCATTTCTTTATTTTAATGTTATACTTATTTGCAGGTTAAAGATCAGGTGCAAAATCGTAAATCATTCATGGCAACAGTAATACATGGTGTTATTCCACAAGAACTAGAGAGGTGAGATTCTAAGCTAAGGTTAACCTTTGCACTGAAGGGTTTACTGTTGTTATTGATAATCAGGTTCAGTTGCAGATAGTTTTATGCAGTAAAGAAAAGCTATACATAGTCAAAAGATAGAGATAAGATATCTGATTTGTAATTGGTCTTTTTAATTATAAATAACGTTAGTGATGAGGAAAATAATTTTTGAATTTTGTTTTACTTGCTAAAGTGCAGTAGCTACTGTAGATAATGAACCTGTCTATGCACAAAAGTCAAGAGCATTCTTCCACTAACTGCCTACAAATGTGGAACTGCATTCTGCATATATTACCTCCATTTACTTGTTCACAATAATGACACTTTTTTTGGTTCACTTATGTTACTAAGCAACATTAGTAAGCCTACGAAAATCCATCCCATCTGGAAGGGGTTAGAAACGGGCTCGGTTAACTCAATTTTTAAAAAGAATCTTCAGCCGAGGGGGAAAAAAAAGTCAGTACCAATATGTTATATTTTGGCAGTGCGTCCAAGAAAGACTATATATTCATATACGACAAAAATATGGTTGCGTCCCAGTTCCCACACTGCCACAGGCTCCAACAGTAGTTCAGTATAGGAAGGACGTCGCCCAGTGAGTCGTTCTTCCTATGGTCAGCCTTTAGGTGTACAGCACACAAGATCAGCTGAGGCGAAAATAAACACTGGCTTCTCAAAGTTCACGGTCTTTTTTCCAAATAACTCCACTTAATGCTTGCTAACTTCACTTCACTTTTTCCACCAGTACTGGAGCTATAAAAACTTTACTAACTGCAGTTGCACTTAATACTTGACAACACTTCACACTTAATGCTTGACAACACTTCACTGTTACTACACTTCACTGTTTTCACAATTACCGAAATTACACAGACTTCAATAGCACTTCACTGCTTTCACGGGTACCGAAAATATACAAACTTCACTGACACTGCACCAGCTAAACTTCACTCAAACTGACCAAGGCCCAACTAAACCCTAAAACTGCTTGTGTCTCATCCCCTTCCTTATATAAGCCTGCATTATTCAGGAAACTTCTAGCACGAACTCGACGGTGCGACAGTTAACAGTTACCAACAAAGAGACAAACAAAATATGATATTCTTCTTGCATTACATAACACTAAATCAATTACCAAACTTAAATTTAATTACATAATTTAACGAAGTCACGTAAATAAAACATTATAGATAAAGAGCATAAAAATTAATGCATAACTTACGAAATAACTACGTTCACTAACAGCAGGCAAACTGGCAACTCTGACTCGTACCGATATCGGAACTAGCCTACCGTAAACATCGGGAAGATTCTCGAACACCTAACTGGCAAATCCCATTTCGTAACACTACCCCCTCCCTAGATCTTTGTTGTCCCGACAAATCTACGCAGTATATACAAACATAATCATTATTCCTAATGAAACATGTAACTATACACAAAATAATTATTCAACTTATCAGGTCTTCTTCTGTGCCACTTCCGACATCCTTGCTCCTCCACACAGTCCACTCCTCCTGGAAGGTCTTGGTCCTCTTCCTGATTCATTTCTTCCCTCAGGAAACTGTCACCATCCTATTGCACTTCAGCTCCGTGGTCCTCCTCAACATCCTCGACTGCGGGAGAGCATGATCCCTCAGAGACGCCCCAGCTGTACTGTCCTGCCCTATGGTACTGCAACAAACGATTCACATGTACCACCTGGGGCGAAACTTCCTGCCTCCCTGAATCCGATACGTTACATCTGACAGGGGGTCCAACACAGTGTAAGGCCCATCTCATGGGCTCTTCAGCTTCGGTGACTGTCCCTTCTTTCGCTGAGGATTGTATAACCAAACTTGATCTCCATCCTTGAAGCACACCTCTCTTGCCTTCGCATCATACTTACACTTCATCACCCCTCCTGAAAACTTTAAGGCTCCTCGCACTTGATGATGTACCTGAGCATGCCTTTCTTGAAGGTGCTTCGCATAGCCGGTGGTGTCTGTAGGCAGCTCGCCACCGGGTGGTCTTCCCTTTAACAAGTCAACGGGTAAGCATAACTCGTTGCCCAACATCAGTTTTGCTGGGGTGTAGCCGGTAGACTCATGGGATGAAGAACGGTATGCCATCAACAACGCAGGTAATTTCTGGTCCCATTCTGTTTGTCCATCTACGCAGTACTTGGCCAGTTCTTGTCCTAGGGTCCAGTTGAATTTCTCCGCCATCCCATCTGACTGTGCTCTTAGTATGGTCATCCTGGTCTTCCTGATCCCCAGTAACTGGCAGCACTCACGGAACACAGCAGACTCAAAGTTTCTACCCTGGTCTGAATGTATCTCTTGCGGCACATCAGAACGATAGAAGAACTAGTCAACCAACACCTGAGCAACAGTCGCAGCCTCTCGATCAGGGATGGCATAGGCTTCTGGCCACTTTATGTAGTAGTCCATTGCGACGCATATATATCAGTTTCCTGTTTCCGTGAGTGGCAAAGGTCCAGCAATGTCCACTGCAACTCTTTCCATCGGTGCACCCACTTGGTACAGCTGAAGAGGGCTACACCCACGTTTCTCGGGTCCCTACTTGGCACAGCACACATCGCAGGCCTGACACCACTCTTCAACATCCTGACACATGCCAATCCAGTAGAACCTTTGTCGCAGCCGGCTTAGAGTTTTCTTCACTCCCAGGTGCCCACTGGTGATCTGGTTATGGGACTCATCCAATATCTCTGACCTCATCTTCTTTGGAACCACCAGTGGCCAATACTTGCCGAGGCCATCGGGTGTCTCCCACTGATGCTCCAGTAGTCCATTGTTCAGACATAGAAGGTCCCACTGACTCCAGTAACTCTTGGTTGTGGGGCTCAACCTGGAAACTTCTTCCCAAGATGGTCGCACTGTACTCCGCTGCAGCCACTCTAGCACTGGCTGTAAATCTGCATCCTCCTGCATCCTCTTCAGGTCTGCTTCTTCTGACGTTGGCCCTGTTACTGCAGTATGGCTGCATTTCTTACTATGATCTTCCTCTTTACTACACTGCCGGCATTCTAGATCACAAGGCCGGCGACTCAAACTGTCAGCATTGCCATGTACCTGCCCAGGACGGTGCTGCACCTCATAATTGTGCTGGTCTAGCTTCCCGAGCCAGCGTTCCAGTTGTCCTTCTGGATTCTTCAGCGTTTTCAGCCACTTGAGTGCCGCATGGTCCATCCTGATGATGAAGTCTGACTCATACAGGTAGGGATGGAAGAAATCAAGGCTCTTCATCACTGCCAAGAGCTCCATACAGGTCACACAGTAGTTCCGCTCCAGTGGACTGAGCTTCTTGCTGTAATATGGCACCACATTTTCTTTTTCATTCTTCTTCTGCGACAGGACTCATCCAGTACCATGATCACTAGTGTCACAGTCCAAGATAAATGGCTGACTCCGATCAGGGTACGGCAATACTGAAGAACCTGTCAATGTATGTCTGAGTTCGTCGAAGGCTTTCCGAGTCTCTGCTGTCCATGCAAACTTCTGTCTCTTCCCCAACTGCTTGTGCAGAGGTGCAGCTATCATCGCAAAGTCCTTGACAAAACGCCGGTAGTAGGTACACAAGCCAAGGAAACTCCGTAGCTCCTTCACACAATTTGGAACTTTCCACAGCTGCCACCTTCCCTGGGTCAGTACGGACGCTGCCCTCACCTACAATGTGTCGCAGGTACTTTGCTTCCTTCTGAAACAAGTAGCACTTCTTGGGGTTCAGCTTGAGATGCGCTGCACATATCCTGTTAAACACCTCCACAAGCCTCTCTACTTCCTAGTCAAAAGTTCGTGCAAACACAATTACATGGTCCAGATGGATGAGTGCATCTGACAGTGCAGGCCTTCCAGTACACAATCCATTAGATGCTCAAAAGTAGCTGGGGCACTGCAGAGGCCAAAAGGCATCACTTAATAAACCCCGCCCATATGAAAAGGCTGTCTTCTCTTTGTCCTTCTCTGCAACCTTGACCTGATGATATCCTGCCTTCGTGTCCAGGGTGGAGAACCGAACCACTTAGCACCTGACGGAGCATCCAGGGTGTCTTCAATTCTTGGCAAGGGGTATTCATCCTTCACTGTCACATCATTCAGAGCTCGATAATCTACACAGCACCTTACTGAGCCATCTTTCTTCTTTACCAGAACCATTGCTGATGACCAAGGACTGTTGGATTTTTGTTACCCCTTGACTGGAGATTCTCCATCACCTTCTCCATTTCTTGCCGTTGGACTGGCGCCATCCTCCGTGCTGGCTGTTTAACTGGGCGGTGATCCCCAGTGTCTATACTATGCTCCACCAGGTCAGTGCACCCCACGTCTAGATCTCCAGTGGAGAAGACATTAGCAAACTTCGTCAGCAACTAATACACCAGTCCTGTATGAGACAGCCCTAGCATGTATTCAATATGGACGGTGGGTGTTAGCGCCGAAGTGGTGACATGTAGAAGTGTATGGTATGTAGGAGGACGGCTGGGCCTTGATAGCAGGCTGTAAAGCCTATGCTCAGAGTCGGACACATAAAAAAAAAAAAACTGCCTCAACTTCAGCACTTGTAAGCCAGCATTGACTACTCCTTGAAAATAGGTCCTTTAGGTGGTCTGGCATGTACCCATCTTCCTTGACTACGCTCCTTTTACAGGCCTTCCTCTGATGCCACTCAGGGTCCACCGCCTGTCACAGTCCCACAATTTCTCCCTTATTGATCTTCTGTGGCTCACGGGAGAAATTGGCCACCACAACTGGTACTTCATATGCACATGTTTCCACAAGTGTTCTCCTCACCATCACTCCGGCCTTCGCCTTGCACCAGACATTCAGCTCCACAACCCCTATACAGCTGTCAAAAGACCCACTCACCTTACACTGGAGCAAAAGTTGTGATTTTGGGGGTATCACTTTAGTGCGGAGCGCCCTCACCTCACCATCAGAACTGGTACGTTTCACTGCCGTTACGGGAACCGACCTTCCTCGAACCTTCACCTTCATGGAGCTGAAGTCCAGTTCACACCCCATGGACATCAGATAGTCAAGACCCAGAAGACAAGGATCCTCCATGTCGGCCACGTAGACTGGAAGAGTAGCCTCTTGCCCTGCCACTTCAATCTGGACATCCATGGGTCCCCCTCAGTTCCGCACAGTGCCCAGTTATGCCACACAGTTGTTCCGATGACTCGGGCAGATACCGATGATGTACGACATCAGGCCTCACAAAAGTCTGCTCTGAGGCTGAATCAATCACCAGGGAACACTTCTTTCCATCTGTCCTTCCATCTATTCGCACACTGTCAATTGCTGTTCTCTTGCATTTTCTCAGTGGTGGGGCTACTTGGGACAAGCTGGCTGGTGGCTGCCCCTTCACACCAGGATCCACTAGTTTTCCGCTTCTTTCTGGTCTTCTGCAACCTTCTTCTTATCATCCTTTTTCTACTTTGGACACTCATAACTGAAATGTCCCACCTCACTACATGTCCAACATGCTCTTTTTACAACTGAAGATTTCCTTGCACTACTCTGTTCTTGCTCCTTCTTCCATTTGTGACAATCCTCTTTCTTGTGCCCCCGGCTTCCTGCAGAACCAGCAACCTCCACTGGTCTTCTCCTGTTCCCTCTTTCACTTGTAGCAGTCCTCTTTGTTGTTTCCTGGCATCCCACAGCACCAGCAACTTCCATCAAATTTTTCCATTTCACATACCTGGCCCTTTCTTGCCTTGAATCCTGCACAACGACCTGTCTGAAAAGTGGACGTACTTGACCTGACATAGGAATCAAACTCTAGAGCCCTGGCATGTGCTTCTTGCATGCTTCTGGGTTGTGCCTGCTTCACCTGCACTTTGAACTCTGCACCGTCAAGAGCATCGATGAACTGGTCCCTCAGTAGAATACCCAACAGGTTAGGTGATGCTCCAGGGTACGCCTTATATGCAGTACTCTCCAGGTCACATGCAAGCTGCTGTAGGGATTCTCCTCGAGCCCGTACTCGGCTCCGGAATCTTGCTCTGTAAACCTCAGTCTGATACATGGTTCCATATCTGCACTCCAGCACTTCTACTAGCACCCTTAAGGCTAGTAGCAAGCTGCTCTGCCTTCTGCCTATCATCCCAGCCATTCTGATCCGCAAGCAACTCGAACTGTGCACGGTAAGCTTCCCAAGATACTCTACCATCAAATTTTTGAGGTTTCCTTTTTAATTGGACCCCCCATTGTAGCCACGCACTTCACTGGTTTGGGGTCTAAAAACTGGGGCATCATAATTAAGGCCATGACTTAAAACTTCTGCATTCTGATTTTTGAACCCTGTAATGCTACCTTTAGATGCCTGGGATCCGTCAAGATTCACCATACACTGTCCATTCCCTTCATATGCTCCCTGTACACTAACCTGAGGTTCAGCAGTGCAATATTTCTCTACAGCCTCCATTTTCTCACTAATTATTTTTATATGGTCAACTACATGCTTCAACCGACTATCTACATGCAGTCTACACTCTGTCACTATTTCCTCACTAATTGTCTTCAGCTGGTCGTCTACATGCTGATTACACTCCATCACACTATTGCTCAGCTCATACTTCTGCTGCCGTAGCTCAGCGTATACCTCCTTTTCAATTGTTCCTGTTCTTCCTTCATTTCCCCCATGAATGTATCTAGCTGTCCTTGCATCCTCAGTTGTACTTCCCTCTGTTGCTCCTGTAATGCCTCCTGAAGCTGAACATGTCGTCGTTTCTGTTTTTCGTTCTGTGCTTGTTATTGTTCTTTCATTTCCTTCCTGAGCTCTTTTTGTTCTTCACGTTGTGCCTTTAGTTGTTCACTCTGTGCCTTGATTTCGTTCCGAAGCTCTTTCTGTTCTTCCTTCTGTTCTTCACGTTGTACCTGTAATTGTTCTTTCTGTGCTTGTATTAATTGTTCTTTGATGTCTTTCTGTGAAGCTTGTAATAACTTCATAATTGCAGCCAGGGTCACCTCCACTTCCTGCCCAGCTCGGGATCTTGTCTGCACACCACCTTCTCCATGTCGAAGATTAGCCTTACTGCAGCCCTGAAATTATCCACACTCCTGACACGTGTTGCGTCCCTAGTCCCCACACTGCCACAGGTTCCAACAGCAGTAGTTCAGTATAGGAAGGACGTTGCCCAGTGAGTCGTTCTTCCTATGGTCAGCCTTTAGGTGTACAGCATACAAGATCAGCTGAGGCGATACTAAACACTGGCTTCTTAAAGTTCACTGTCTTTATTTTCTAAATAACTCCACTTAATGAGTCCTAACCACTTTTCCCACCAATACGGAGCTATAAAAACTTTACTAACTGCAGTTGCACTTAATAGCACTTCACACTTAATGCTTGACAACACTTCACTGTTACTACACTTCACTGTTTTCACAATTACCGAAATTACACAAACTTTAGTAACACTTCACGGCTTTCACAGGTACCGAAAATATACAAACTTCAATGACACTGCACCAGCCAAACTTCACTCAAACTGACCGAGGCCCAACTAAACCCTAAAACTGCTAGTGTCTCATCCTCTTCCTTATTATTCAGGAAACTTCTAGCACTTCTAGCACGAACTCGACGGTGCGACAGTTAACAGTTACCAACAAAGAGAAAAAATATGTTAGACTTCTTACATTACATAACACTCTAAATCAATTACCAAACTTAAATTAAATTACATAATTTAACGAACAATCACGTAAATAAAACATTATAGAGAAAAAGAGCATAAAAAATGATGCATAACTTACGAAATAACTACGTTCACTAACAGCAGGCAAACATGACTCGTACTGATACGTTAACTAGCCTACCGTAAACATCGGGAAAATTCTCGAACACCTAACTCGCAAATCCCCCTTCGTAACAGTTTATTATCTGCGCCAAATTCTATTTATTTTCGTCTTACCAACATAGCAAGCAGAACTGGGAAGGATAGATTGATGGGAAGATCTTGATGGAGTTGTACATAATTTACTGTAGCTTCTTGTCGTCTGACAATGTTCGATAGTAAAGGAAATTATCTGGAGGGTATGCATGGATCTATGTGAAAATGATGAAGCTGGAAATTTAAAAAATCTGTAATTCTCCGGTACTGTTTCGTTATGGTATTTCAGTTTCAGCTGTAATAATACTATTATTACTATTACTACTATTATTATTATTTCTATTATTATTATTAGCAGCAGTAGTAGCTGCCGCGATACCGAAGATGGAATTGTTTTCAATCTGTCCTTCTTTCTGTCCATCTCAGCGTGTTTCTGTTGGCACAATGACTTCACAACCGCTGAAGTTATTACGAAATTCTACAGGTCTGTAGTATAAATTAAAAAAAAAATCAATCAAGAGTTCGAAATTGGTAAAAGTGGGTCAAGGTCTGTACTTACCTAATTGTATCCTTACAGGACTGAGTCAAGCTCGTACTGTCCCGTGTCTTAAACCCATTATTATCGTTTACATCATTAAATTTATGAAATGTTCTGGCACACACCGTTTCATTTGATAGTGCATTCCAATGATCAACTGCCCTATTTGGGAAACTAAATTTCCTTCCCTCTTTATCGCCTCTCTTTTTATGCATTTTTTTGCAGTGTCCTCTTGCTGATGCATCCCCATAGGTTATGTAATTTAAGTCTATTTTGTTCTTCCCTGATTTGCATTTATATAGCATAATCATGTATCCTCTTTTCCTTCTCTCCTGTAGTGTAGGTAGATTCAGTTTTTCTAGTCTTTCTTCGTAGCTTAGATCGCTTCAGCCTGGTACCCATCTTATAGCGGCCCGTTGAACTTTTTCGATCTTATGTTTTTTTTTTTTTTTTTTATGAGGACTCCAGACTACTGACACATTCTCCATGGTTGGTCTGATGAATGATGTTATCTTTTTTAGCATGTCTTCATTTATGTATGTGAATGTTGTTCTCATATTTGCAAGCAGTATATACATGTTCCATACCTTCTCACTGATGTGGTCAGCAGGAGATAGTTTGTTGCTGATAATCACACCTAGTCCTTCTATCTTTCTGATGTGTGTAAGGTTTTACTTCCTAACTTATAATCCCAATCACGTCTTTTTCCACTTTTACCAACTTGATTACATGACACTTGTCCACATTGAATTCCATTTGTCATGTATTGCACCATTCATGAAGTTTATTCAATTCTTCTTGTAGGTGTTTACAAGAGTCTGCATTAGTAATTCTTCTTCGTAGTTTTGCATCATCAGCAAACATATTTAGAGAGCTTTCATTTCCAATGTTGCTATCTATGTCATTTATATACACTACAAACATAATTGGTGCCAGCACTGAGCCCTGTGGAACTCCACTAGTCACTTCCCTCCAGGATGAGTAATTTCCCCTTAGTAGTGCTGTCATTTCCTTTTTTTTTTTTTTTTAAGAAAATCTTGCATCCAACAATACAGTTTGCCTCGGATTCCTCCTTGATGGTACAGTTTCCATAAAAGTCTTTGGTGCGGTACTCTGTCAAATGCTTTCTTGAAATCTAAATAGGTACTATCCACCCATCCTCCTCTTTTCTGTAGCGTTTCTGTTACTCCATCATAGTAGTTCAACAGATTAGTAACGTGATTTTTCCTTTCTGAAACCAAACTTTTTCTGTTATCATATTGTGTTCTTCTAGATGATTTACTCAAACTTTTCTTGACAGCTTTTCTAGTACCTTGCTTACAACACTGGTTAGTGATACTGGTCGGTAGTTGAGTGGATCTTGTCTATTCCCTTTCTTGAATAAGGGAACAATGTTTGCTTTCTTCCAAATATCAGGTAGTTTACCTTGTCCCAAGGATTCCTTGAATATCAAAAATAATGGTTTACTTAACTCCTGTGCACATTCATGTAGCACACAGCATGAACTTTCATCAGGATCATTTGCTTTTCCTTTGTCTAATTTACTTAACTCCTCCTGTATCTCTTTTTCTTATATTTGTGTATCCGATATGTGTGGGCATGCATGTTCCATATCATCTCTCTTAAAATTATTTTCTTCTGTATAAACTGATTGGAAATTCCTATTTAGTGCTTCACAAATATTCTCTCGTGTATAGATGATTCCCTCATCCGTAATGGATTGTATTTTATCTTTTATTTTGGTTTTGCTTCGGATGTAGCAGTAAAATAGCTTCGGTTGATCACTACTTTTATTTATGATGTCCTCCTCAAACTGTCTTTTGGCTTCTCTCTCTATTCTTGTATAATCGTTTCTTGCCTGTTTATAGTTGTCATATGCCCTTTCACTATTGTGTCTTCTGTATCTATTCCACACCAAGTCTCTGTTTTTCTTTTGATATTTTACATTCTGCATCAAACTATTTCTTTCTTTTCTTTTCTGCTTCCTTGTGCTGTGTGATGTACTCTTTGACTCCTGTTTCATAAAGTTCACAGATTTTTTTGTATCTAACATTTAAATCTTGTCCTCTAAGCTCCTTTTCTCAATCTATTTCAAACAAGTACTTCTTTAGGTCGTGGTAGTTTCCCTTTTTATAGTTTAAGCTCCTTATGTAACTTTCATTGCTGTTAATGTCATATGCAATCCTAAAGTTGCAATTTAGTACTGCATGGTCACTTTTGCCGAATGGAGGGTGATACATTAAATTGTCAGTATCGTTTTTTTGCTTAGTAAATATAAGATCTAGGACTGATGGTACATCAAGTCCTCTTCTTCTGAAGATTTCCTTTACATGTTGCATCAGGAAAAACTCCTGCACGAGATCCAGGAGTTTTTGGTCCCAACAGCTTTCCTGGCTTATTATATCTAGAGTATTCCAATGTATATTTGTATAAAAATCTCCAATTAGTGTAATTCTTTCCGATTTCTCCTCCATTCTATGTAGTAATGCTCTTAAATTCTGAATTGAACTCTCTGCCAGATCCTCATATTCGCCTTTTGCCCATGTGTTTGATTTGGGTGGCATGTATATATCTGCCAC
This sequence comes from Birgus latro, assembly GCA_018397915.1. Lineage (NCBI taxonomy): Eukaryota > Metazoa > Arthropoda > Malacostraca > Decapoda > Coenobitidae > Birgus > Birgus latro. The sequence goes on from JAGKTI010022504.1 coordinate 14,548, forward strand.
AATTACTTTCCCTTCAGATGTATCAGTCTCTACTGCAAACACTTCTACTTGCGAATGTGAATCTAGTTTTATTTCTTTAACTTTTAGATTTTTCTTTGTTAATATCATAATTCCTCCTTTTTTTAAGTTCCTATCTCTTTTCCATATATTGTATTCCTCTAGGTTAAGGATGTCGTATGATATCCTTGGAGTTAATTTTGTTTCAGTTAGGCAAATAATATATCGTTCATTTTCTCTGATGTAATCATTCATCTCTAATAATTTCGATACCATTCCATCAACATTTGAGTACATCAACTTAATCATCTTGTTTACATACTTGTCATGATTTGGGTCTACTACCTTTCTCCTTTTTATTCGCTTCTGGTTATGTACCACTTTCGAACTTGGAATCCAATTCCTTTGTAAAAAAAAAAAAATGTATTCTTCTCCCCCTCTGATCTTCCATAATTTTTTGTATTTGCTTCCTCCCTCTTCCCTTTTAGCAATTACAGATCCTCTTGAGTTAGTTTTCGTTTTCGTTTTTGAAGGCTCCAACATGCTTGCATGTGTCGGCCTTGGTCAACTAATGGCGGCTCTCCACGCTCCTCGATCTCTGGCAGCCTCCCTATTCAGTCCCTTAACCCTTAAGTCACATTTAATGACCTCATCCCATGTCTTTCTCGGTCTACCCCTCCC
>JAGKTI010022505.1:0-15225 GCA_018397915.1 Birgus latro
TGAGAATGCATAAATAGGGGAAAAGTATCAACATCATGCCCAATGAAGTGGACCAAGCAATCATCATCATCATCATCCCAATGTTTCCATCCATGGATGAAATAAGCATGGCCCCAAAAGAGAAAATCAGAACAGAGGGAGAAGTTAATAAACTGCAAGCTCTCTGAAAAGGGCTAGACACTCATCATTCAAGCCCTGGATCCTTCAACAGAGTTAATCCACTAGAAAAAAAAAGGGGGGGGTGCCAAACCCTTGTTGTGCTACTCCATACATAATTCATAAAACCATCCTGTTCCCCAGTAAGTTTCCTCGTCTTGTCTTTGTCAATTTCCTCTTTCTCATATACACATTTAGCCTATCTTATCCATCCACCTTCTTGTGGGCCTACCATGCCATTCGTACCCTTTTCACCTCCTTTTTTCCATCCACTCTTTCCATATGACAATACTATCTAAGAACACACTTCATAAGGTAAATAGGTTTTCTTACTAAAAGTCTTTCACATATCAAAATCCTATCCTATCCACTCTTTGCACTCCCCACTTAAGAAATCATCAAATACAATCATAAGCCACCAAACTGATGGACACCAATGTCATCAAAAACACATAAAATGATCCATAAACAAAGAGAATGCAAGAAAATGGGAGGAGAAATATGTACAGCATACACAGTGAACAACTTTTGGAATCCTGACTCTTCCTCAAACATAATCATCTCAGCCACCACCATCACCTATAAAAATCTATAAACAAAAAGAAAGCATCAAAAACTGGAGAAGTATCAACAACATACCCTAAGATTAGTCATAAGAATCCCAACTCCACCTTACATGTATAATAATCGCCAACACCATCAACCAAAAAGATCTTTAAACAAAGAGACAGCATCAAAGTGGCAGAAATATAAACTTCATATACGGTGAACAGCTCTCTGAATCCTAACTCGCCCTCAACAAGTAAGTTGACATTAACTCTTAAATTTATAAACCATTTGCTGCAACGCTTAGTTTTATACACTATGTTCTACCTAACGTACTGAATTTCCCCCCATCTAACCCGATAATGTGCACTTTCCTCAAAAAACTTTTGCTTCAGAAATAACCCTGCTCATTACACCATTAAGGTCCTGGTTTGGGACTGGATACAGGTTTGGTGATCGGTACCCACAAAACCTTGTTTGCCACAACAGCACAAATAATGAAATATGAGAGTCACAGCCACCAACGGTCAGAAGCAAATCAACTGACAGCCTTTCTAATGATTAAGACTTCAATAACTGAGACCTTGACAAATGTGCATTAAGAGATCATAAGTAAATAGTAAACTAATCATTCTCTGAGTTAGATATGTTTACTCATGGAGCAACTGCACCAAGATGAATGCATCGGTAGATTGCACACAAAAGACAGATGATCACCTGTTAGCAAATGTAAGGTGGTGGTGAAAGTTTTCCCTCACAACTTATTAGTGGATGTTGGCCCGTATACTGATTATTAGTAAATTAAAATGTGTAATTTTTTTTCCCTAAATACTGTACACCTTGCCAAATCATGGGTGAGCATTATATGCTGGTCCATTACATGGGTGAAAATCATACGGTTATCATAATATTGCCTAATACATATAATAATCTTGACATTTAAGTGCAGGTTTCTGAGCTAAGAGCCAACAGACATTAGGAAATGACTTAACAAGCAACGTAGTTCTTTCACCAAACTATAAATATAAGGCAAATTGTCAATACTGAAAGAGTGTTTCTACCATATTATTTGATTCCAAACTTACCCAGTATAATACAATACAGCAGTTCAATCCAATGGGGCACCTCAGAATATTTCCATACAGCTATTAAAACAGCTGGATATGGCAAGATAAAGGCACATTTTTTCACTCAGTCAGAAGTAAAAATGCAAAAAAATGGACATAAAATATGACAGTTCAATATGAAAACAGTAACCTGATTATCTGTCATAATTTAGCCAAAGCCATGTAAGACGATTTTTTTTTTCCAGTTAATGCAGTGCTAACCCCTGCAACTCTGTGGGGGGGATAACCCCTTAGAAAAAAAGAAAGTAATGTACTGTATAACTATCTGACTACAGAAAACAATCCCAGAGCACTCCTAATAAACAGTACAGTACTTCACTGTAAAATATAGTTACTTTGTTGACTATTCCTGTGTGGTTAGTGACATGCTGTCAGTTGATGCCATAAAAAATGAATACAGCTTAATACAGCCAGATTTTTGCCTCTCACATAATGATACTTCTTAGTTAATGTGGTACTGGATAACTGGAGGTTTACAGTATAAAAAAAAAAAAAAAAAATACAAGTCAATACTGTAATACAAATGTAAAACAACATACGCAACAAGTCCATTTGTTTTCATCTAACATAACCAGGCAAATTTTATAACATGAATATTAAGTTAAGGGTGCAAAAAATTCTGTAAGCCTTAGTAAAGAAGAATGAGCTTCCTTGGCTACTAGTCAAATTACCTCCAGTATGACTGCACTTGGCCACTGACAAAGCTAATGATCACCAGGTGAAAAACTGACAGTTTATGTGAACAGGAAAAAAAAAAAACCTACACTGCTATACAAGAAAATGTACAGTCACCACAGGAAAAAAAAAGGGGGGGGGTTAATACAAAAACCCATAAGCCACATTAACAAAAAAAGGTTTCCAAAAATGTAAGGCAACAGTTCAGGATGTCCATTAATCTTTTAACATAAATGACAGGAGACGACTCAGGATGCTAGTGAATATTTGACATAAATGAAGGAAAACAATTCAGGATGCTCATTAATCTCCTTACATAAATGAAGGGAGACAACTCAGGATGATCATAAATATATGACATAAATGAAGGGAAACAACTCAAGATCCTCAATGATCAATGACATAATTGGTGGGATATTAAATTAAGGAAGCTTGTTATTTTTACATTTTTAAGTGCTATTCTGGGCAGTATTTTTTTTCTAATGCAGAGACGGAACCAATGGCTGGAAGACTGCAATGTTGTTTGTTCTATGAATAAAATAAATAAATGGGAGCCAAATTCTAGATCCATTAATTTTGAGATTCCTGCACACATTGCATTCAAAAGATGGGGGGTCATGGACTGATGGAAATACAGTAGACTGAGGAAGACAGTTCCAGAACAGACCTGCTGCATATTAAAATCTTCCAAACAAAGACTTATACATCCATACTTTTTCCTGTGGCAAACTGTGCAGTACATCACTACAACATGGCAGTAACAAAAATGTAAAATTAACACAAGATTATAGGCATAAAAATGCATCAAAACCAATCTCAATATTTCAAGTAGGATTAAAAATGAAAAAATACCTATGTTTATTGTCAGCTAAAAAAGCACCATGGCTTGTGGCAGCTAGTCTTTTATACACCACATTTATTTAAGATCTCTTGGGCTGCTAACTTTAAAGTTTTACTAAAGCCTGTTGTTGTTGTGGTCCCTGGCTCATCAACTGTTCCCAACCAGAGTGAATGGAATAGAGAGTAAATTAGTTTTTTATATAAGACGTGTGCATCTTAATACCAGCAGTCTAGTTCGGAAAATTACATCTGTATATTCTCGACCAAATTTCTCAGCTCATTTAGCAACACCTCATTCACTATGCTGTCCATGTATATTATCAGCACACACGGATAAGCCACATACTATCCAAAAACCAAATGCATACTGACACTGTTATCTTAGTCAGGGAGCGAAAACTCTGTCAGCAAAAATGCTGAAATTGACAATAAATCAGTTCAAAGATATGGTCTGGTTACAGCACCACCATAAATGAATCCAGGACCACAGCAACAGCAGCCCACAATTTACAGAACCATAATACAAGGCTGCCCATATATATCGGGTGTTATGGAAATGTCTCGGGTGTTATGGAAACGTCTCAGTCTGCTACTGTGGGTAATGCAAGTACAGACTACTTTAACAGCTACTCAGCTATGCTCTCTTCAGTTTAACTGGGCATTAAATTACCATAATTCTTTTGTAAATGCCAAATTGAAACTATACTGAAGTATGGTGCTAGTCATGAAGCAGATCTATGGAAAAGATGTTGGGTCACAATGTTATTTTATTCTCCCAATGAAGACTGAGAAATAAATCTGCACATGGACAAAAATCTCATGTCCCTGTAGTTGTTCAATTCGTATAAGGATGGGGGTATTAGAGAATTAAAAATAAAGATCAAGATCATTATTATCCTCTGACTCAAAGAATCACACTCAGCTGAATAAAACCATCTAGTGTCAGATGGAATAAAGACAGTTACTCTCCCACTTAAGACCAGTTGATTACTGCACACTCAGCTGAATAAAGCCATCTGGTGTTAGATGGAATAATGACAGTTTCTCTCCCACTTAAGAACATTTGATTAATGAAGACTTACCAGCTTGAGATTTTATTAGGCCTTGTGGCTTGTTCAGCTACTAAGAACCTGCCAGCCTAATGGTGCCAGGGACTGATTCCTGGCACCTCATCCTCATCATCGTCTTTGTTGTTGATTAGCATGTAAAATGAGTGCCTAGGTGAAGTGGCCTTGTATACCATAGTGGTGGAGCAATTGTCATATGGTCAATGACCTAAGCTATTATCAACATAACACTATACATCACCAGAGTACACTGTCATCATCAGTCCAACCTCCTTTTCCCACCCAAGGATGGGGTGAGGGGGGGGGGAAGTAGGGGAGCAAAAGTCAACAAGCTGTGTCCACAAAAAGGATGCAGAGCCACAGCACTGCAACCCTTGTCTTTTTCTGCAACTGAGCTATGGGGATTAGGTCGTCCAAGGACAAAAATCTCCACCAAGTCGAAATGGACGAACAATAACTTTTGTGCACCTCATGTACCTCAGGTTGTTTGTTGCAGCTGTAGTAACAGTAGTTGTAGTGGTTGTAGTATTTGTTGTGGTAAAGTAGTAGTAGTAGTACTTGCAGCAGCTGTAGTCATTGCTGTGGGGGTGGCTCTAGGGTTGCTCTTCAGGGCGGCCAGAGTATTCCTCCGGATATTTGGGGTGGCCAGTGCTATCCTGGCCATGCCAAGTGGTGGCAGAAGACACAAAACTGTCTGCTGCAGCAGCAGCATCAGTGCAATAATACATTAGCAGCAGCAGCAACATCTGCAATAAAACACCAATATCAGCATCTGCAACATCAGTATTAGAACAACCAGCACTAGTGGTGCCTTAAAAAAAAAAAAAAAAAAAAAGTAGACAGTCTGAGATATGTCGATAAATTACTCCTCATTATGGAGTTCAGTATGGCTCTTAATTAACCCTTTGGTAATGATGCTTTTGGTACTATCAGGACAGGGGGGAGGAGCTGCCTGATTACATAAATGTTTCTAAATCCCATCCCTATCTCCTGACATGACAGCGTTGAAGTACAGAGGAAGGACAGCTTTGGCCTGCAGACCACTGGGAACATGTTCTGATTAGCTTGGGGTTGTACAGTGCACTCCCCAAAATTTGAATACTGTACAAGATTTTTAAAAATACTATACCAGTTTTCTGAAAGAATTCTGATTCAGTTTATTGAGAAAAACTTTAAATATATTTACCACACACAGACACACAAAAATCCTGGTTTAGTTCCCAAGGTCACAGTTACACTGAAAAAATGCCACACTAGTTTACAGTAACCCAAGCTAGCCCAAGCTGGACTCATCTAAACCTGAAGACTGATTGATTTCATATTTTTGGGTCTGCAATTCTGTCCCCATGGGAAAAGAAAATCATCTTTGTTTATTACTGAGTTTTCACACCTGAACCACCAAAACCATGACTGTAGGATAATAAATTTGAGCAAGGTAATACAGTGAATGATAAAGGGAATGCCAATTAGGTGGGTGTCTATACATGTATGTTAATGGTACAGTTCATGTATTTAAAAAAAATCAGTTTTCCTAAAGCCTCGATCCCAACCATATTTAATTTGGGGAACTGCACTACGCATGAGAACTAAGATGAACTGATCCATTTTACAATGCCATCTGTCTGGCTCAATTCCCTGGTTATACACACATCCATAAAAATACTTCCTTATTCCCAGAAAGGAAGATGGTAGACTGCAGTAGATGGGCCACATCAAGCCTGCAGTCCACCTAGTTCCCATTGCAGATCAGTCTGTCTGAGGCCACAATTATAACTATAGATTAAAGAATGTGGCAAATGTAATTCATAGTGAAAAATGAAATTTGAATAAGCTTCCATCTACTTATCACTGTACAGCACACCTCCACTATCCGATGGAGTTAAATGGTAGAAAGTGGACTGGATAACAATTTATTGAATACTGGGACAATTATAACATGCGGTCAATGGGGTTGTGTTTGTGGCCAAGGAGCACCCACTCAAAACGGGGGGGGGGGGGATCCCACCTAGACTGATCTTTAGATTTTCTTTAATCCCTTATCTGACTACTTCCCTTCACTGCATCACCAATGGGTATGGTAAAATGCAATAAAAGAGGTGGAGTAGAAGCAAGGCAATTAAAAAAATCCCAAAACATGTGAAACTAACACCATGCAGTGCCGAGTTATAAACACAGGAGGGTGGTGTTTCTGAGCACTCGCCCATCCTCAGGAACATTCACATCTGGCAAGGGAAATTGATGTGGAGAGGCAGAGGGAGTTACCTTGGGAGTCAGGTGAGAGTTGTGGGAGGTGGTTGAGCAGGTAATTGAGTGGTGAAGGGCCGCACCTCATCCTCGTTGCTTGTTGAGGGCCATGGTTTATAGAGGGTGGTAATGCTGGGGTGCTTGGCAACCCTCTGCCAGGAATTCTCTGTAGCAGGTAACAGCCTTGTCCATGATGGACACAAGTCACTGCATGCTGGACTCGGGTCTCCTAGAGGAAGTATACCGAATGGTTCAGTAATACATAATACAGTAATGCATAATACATAAAATTATCCTTGAAAGCAGTGATAAGAAACAGGGAAGTGAGCATGGAAGTGAAAAAGCTACCACATGACAGTATTGTGATACCAGTCCTAACATATGGAAGTGAAGCTTGGATCTTGTTGGAGGGGCAGAAGTCAAGAGTGAGAGCAGTGGAAATGAGTAATTTGAAAGGAGCATGTGGAGTCACATGGAGAGACAGACTGACAAATGAGGATGTGAAGGAGCATTGTGGTGTGGATGTGGACGTGATAGGAAGTATTAGGAGAAACACACAGGAGGTTTGGCCATATGGAAAGGATGGAGAGTGAGACATGAGGAGAGTGTATGTGAGTGAGGTGGAGGGGGGGAGAGGGAGGGGGAGCCCAAGGATGAGATGAAGTAGAGAGGTATATGAAAGAGGGGGGTGTGAGCGGGGTGCAGGGCAGTGAAATGGCAGGGGACAGGGCGACATGGAGGTGATTTGTTTGTGGCCATCCCTTACGGGATTAGGGCATCTGGCGATAGACAGATCCCTACGACAGCTCCAGTTTGAACTGCAAGCATCCAGTTGCTAGCGTGCAAGCCACAGGTAAGTGAGAGCAAGTCTACCCCCCCCACCCACACCTCCTGCTCACAACTTGATAACAAGGGTAGTGGGGTGGAGTTTGGTGAGTCGACTGATAACCTAACTTACCTAATGATTTAACCTAACCTAACCTAACTTGGTCTCCAACTGGGAAATTGGGAAGCGAACTCCACCTTTCAGTACATTATTATGTTTCTTCCTTCATGTCGGAAATACTCGTAGGTACGGCTTAAGGAATGTAATTATAATGAGAGAGAATATCTTTCAGCAAGAGAAGGTAATTTACCAGACTCAAAATAGCCAGAAAAATATAGACAACAAACGAGAGAAATATTAACTGAACTGGTAAGGTCTTTAGGTCGTATGCTTAGACAAAAATTTATGAGTTTCACAATTTTAGGGGACGAAATGGAACGAAAATGTTTTCTACTCAGAAAAAAATTGCTCTTTCATCTCGTGTGTTCTCATAGGTTAGCATTCAGTTCCACATTCTTCGCTTGATATTGCTCTTCCCGACACATTTCGAGCTGACTGAGCATTAACTTATTTCTGCTCCTTAAAGTTAAGTGTACATTTACTGCTCATTCTTTTATTCAATCTTATGTGTCTCTGTGAAAGAAAGAGTATTGATACAAACAATAATGTATTCCATAACCCCTTCATAGCTGCCGGCCCTGAACAACGCTTTACTGTACCGGTGTCAGTGACACTGAGATAGAGGAAGCTATAAAAAAATGTGAACAATCATGGAAAGGGAACGGTCACAGGTATATTTAAACGACCCTACTCTACCATCCCAAGCAGTCAGGTGTCCACTTCATCCAAGATGTTTTCGCCGATGTTTACATGCTAATGTAACATGCACCCTAATTTTACTAATAGCAATCACAGGTTTAGGGGGGGGGAAGCCAGGTGCCCCAAACAAGTCTTTTCACATCTGTAAGAAAAAGAAACTTATTTTAGAACTTTGAAAAAATGGTCCTGAGGCCGTCCACGGGAGCACGCAAATTTCTGAACTACAGTATGACCATTGAGGGGGGGACTAAACATACGCTTTACTTCAAGCAGTAAAAGCAACTTACCAAATCAGTTCTTCCATATAGTCTGTTATATTTTTCTCATTATTTCTGGACTGGTAAATCAACATTGCTTGTTATAATTGTTTCCCTGCTGTTTTCAGCTGTTCTGCTGTAACAACTCGTTTGACTTGTCAGCATCATGGCTGAAGGGTCTGTTCTAACCTAAGTGTTTAACCCTTTGAGATTTTCAGCCCTCCGCCGATCGTGTCTGAGCCAGATTCAGCCTGGCGCACATAGAGCACGCCGTCACGCTGGGATATTTGTACTTACTCAGCCACTGTACACTAATTTTTTATGGTGGACTAATGAATGTGGTACCATTTTAAATCTAATAAGTTGAGGTACCATCACCATCATGATCACGACCACCAACACTACCATCACCATCATCCTACTTCTTTTTCCCACCTGCAGTGCATCCCCCCACACCACAACACACACACACTCACTGCATGTACCACACCATCACAACATAGATAATCCTTCAACATAACCTCAACAAAAACATCTCTGGGAGTTACTGGTTGAAGTGGCCAGTGTCCCGCAGTCTCCCAAGCTTACGACCATTTAAGCTTTGAATTGCAACAAAAATTATATATAAACATGAAACTTTTAACATGAAATTTTTAAAAAATCAAAGTCGAGTAACAATAAATGCACTACTGGTATAGCATATAAGGCTTATAGGTGATTAGCAATGAAATTAATATGTAGCAAATTCTTCTACATTTTACTGTGTACTTAACAAAATCATCCACTTGATGTAGTGCTGCCTCCTTCTTCTTTCACCTGTATCATTCTTTTTAGATGTGTGTCCTCCTCTCTTTCTATTTCTCACCATCATCCACTCTTTTGATATAGTGCTACCGACTTTTCCCCTCATCTTTATCATTCTTTTACGGTGTGTGTCCTCTTCTCCTCCAAATACACAATCTTTCACTCACTTGATGATGTGCTGCATACTTCTTCCTTCACCTCAATCATTCTATTTCTGTATCTGTTCTCCTCTCTTTCAAATTCTCCCTTTCCTTCCTGTCTCTTTTTATTTCTTTTCTTTCCTTTTCGGGCAACTACACTGAGTGACAGGCCTAATGGTTTCCTGTAACCCAGGAAACCATTTACAATGCATGGTGGCAACCATATAACCAAATAATGGGGTAATGTGGAGACTACTATGAACTTCATATTATGTAAGTGGAGACAAATGCAACATCCAGCCAAGAATCAAACCTCCATTCTTCCTCGCACCTCACTTTTGCAGGGCACTGTCAACCACAAGAGAACTCTGGTTCACTGCATAGGATGGCCCTGCAAGGGTGGTTGCTTGCCTGTGGTTGATGGATCTGCTTGACCAGGCAGACTTAGGTTAACAACAACAACAACTTGATAAAAAAATATATTCTGTATTTTACTGTGTGCTTGAGAAACACATACACACACACACACACAGTTAACTCACCATAGAGGGTTTTGAAAGACACACTGGTCATCTATTTATCTATTACAAGACACCTTATTCCCGTAAGAGATGGCCACAAACAAATCACCTCTGTGTCACCCGGTCCCCCACCATTTCACTGCCCTGCTCCCAGCTCACACCCCTCTCTCTCATATACCTCTCCACTTCCTCTATCTCATCCTTGGCCTCCCCCTCCCTCTCCCCTTCCCCATCTCACTCACACACACTCTCCTCATTAGACTCCAGCTGTCACCCAGTTCCCCGCCATTTCACTGCCCTGCTCCCAGCTCACACCGTACTCTCTCATATACCTCTCCACTCCATCCTATCCTTGACCTCTCTCTCCCTCTCCCCTCCTCCACCTCAAATACATACACTCTCCTCATTAGTCTCTTGCTCTCCATCCTCAATGTATTCTTCCTAACACTTTCTATCAAATCCACATCCACACCACAACACTCCTTCACTTCCTCATTAGTCTGTCTGTATGTAACTCCACATGCTCCTCTCAAATAACTCATTTCCACTACTCTCACTCTTGACCTGTGTCCTTCCAACAAGGTCCAAGCTTTACTTCCATACATTAGAGTTGTAATACTGTTATCCAGCGACTTTTTTACTCCCATACTCCCTTCCCTGTTTCTTATCACTGCTGTCAAAAAGCCAGCAACCATTCTTCCTTGCTGTACCCTTTCAAGCACTTCACCCTCAAAACTTCCATCCTTACTCATCACATTACCCAAGAACTTAAATGCACTTACATTTCCCATTTCCTCATCATCCAATCTAACTGTACATCCTGTGACTTGATTTATCCCAAAGACCATAACTTTACTCTTCCCTACATTCACTTGCACCAATATTTTTTATTTTTTATTTATTTTTATTTACCGATCCAAACTATTCTATTTTTAACAATAATTTGTACTGAGGGGGTAGACACCCAGGGCCGTTGCCTTGCCCTATCCGTATCATTTGGTAATCTTAACGCAAGAAAGGAAAGCGTTCCTCTGCGAACAGGAAAGGATTACCACAGCATAGTACTGGAATCCACAGGGAGTCTCATAGCACCTCTTCGTATGCCCCTTCATCACAATATAGCAGCCTTATGCAAAGAAAACTACATAGAATTTGTAGGACCGTATGGTGTGTGTGTGTGTTGAGAATTTTAATAATAAAAATATCGAGAAAAAAATAGGCATTTAATATTTTTATTATTTCAAAAGACTTCTCCGTCTCTCCGAAGATGGTTAATTTACAATGAAACAAAAACAACGGTGAGAAGTAAATGCAAGCAACATGAGGATTTAGGTGTACACCGTAGGTGGATGTAGTGCAACATGTGGACGCAGAGGTGCACCGTGGGTGGATGTAGTGCAACATGCGATCATAGGCGTACACCACTGACGGATGTAGTACGACATGCGAACATAGGTGTACATCCTGGGTGGATACTTTGATATATGCATACTCCTAAACACAGTATTCAAGAACAAATGCCAGTCTTTAATGATAAAAGGTAAGAACTGCGAACAATAAGAGATTATACTGTCTGTGAATTTTAGAAACTGTCATACATTTTTTTTTTTTCAACGGTAAGATTTTAAATGTTTAAATTAATCAGGGAAACCAACTGTTCACGGCACCTACCCACACAAAGTGGTGCACTCTCATGCTTTCAAGATTACCACTTAAGTTGAAGGTGTGAGCTTCCACTTCCAACAGGGTGCGAGAAGGGTAACCCTTGCCCTCAGTTTCATGACTACAGGCACCAGTCTGCCCTGTGGGTTGAAGTAGAAGTAAAAGCATTATCATCATCATCATCATCACTGTCAACATCATCATCAATGTCATCACCATCATCATCAGGGAAAATCATGGTACAGGGGGAAACTATAATTAACTTTAATTAATTAATTTGTTTAATTTTTGTTTCGTTTTTGAAGGCTCCAACATGCTTGCATGCGTTGGCCTTGGTCACCTAATGGCGGCTCTCCACGCTGCTCGATCCCTGGCAGCCTCCTTGTTCAGTCCCTTAACCCTTAAGTCACACTTAATGACCTCGTCCCATGTCTTTCTCGGTCTACCCCTCCCAACCCCTCTCCCAATATTAACACCTCTCACCCTCTGTACTCAATTATCATCCCCCATCCTCTCCACATGTCCAAACCACCTCAGCCTACCTCTCCTCATCACAACACCAATACACTCCAGTCCCATCCTACCTCTCAACTCTTCCAACGTAAACCCAGCCCCCCCAGGCCTTGCACACAGGGACGCACTGCACATCCACCTAACCATTGTCATTTCTGTACGTTTAAACCTGCGAACATCCTCTTCCTTTACTGCCCAGGTCTCACTACCATACAGCATCACACTCCTAACACATGCTGCATACAAAGACCCCTTAGCACGTAAGGAGAGTCCTCTCAATGTCAGGAGAGGCAACAGCTCCCTGAACTTCTTCCAACCACTTCTCACCCTAGCAACCGAGCTAACTCCAGCCCCACCTCCAGCACATAACATGTCTCCCAAATAACAAAACTCCTCCACACACTCAAGAGACTCACCTGCAAGTTCAACCCTCTCACACCTAACAATCTCCACCTGCTCTCCCCGACACACCGCACACATGAAATCAGCATTATCTCGCAGTCTACCTCTAATACCACTACATCTCTTGTGCACCCATCTATCACAAACACTGCACAAGATGGAATTACTTCCCACACCCATGTGGCAAACTGCACATGGCCACTCTCCCTCTCCTCTGATTGTACCGCCACCAACCCTAGATATCATCACTTTTGTTTTATCTGCATTTACCCTTAAGCCCTTGTGCCCCATACCATCTCTCCACTTCTTAAATCTTTCCTCAGCCTCCCCTTCATTCTCAGCAATCAACACCAAATCATCAGCATACAACATCTCCCATGGGAGTCCCTCTCTGAAGTCACGTGAGAGGGCTTCAAGCACCATGATAAACAACAAGGGACTCAAAACTGACCCCTGATGCACACCAACATTCACGGGAAACTCATCACTCAAAGCTCCATTCACCCTTACCTGAGTGTGAGCACCCACGTACATGGCCATAACCACCCTAACCAGCCACTCTTCCAACCCTAGCTTTCTCATTGCCCACTTCACCACCTCTCTAGGGACTCTGTCAAAGGCCTTTTCCAAATCAACAAAAACAAAATACAATTCCCTTTTCTTTCCAATATATTTTTCCTGAAGCTGTCGAACAATGAATATGGCATCAGTGGTCCCCCTGCCTGGCATAAACCCAAACTGCATCTCATTGATATTCACTCTTTCTCTAATCATACCTTCTAGAACTCTCTCCATTACTTTCATTATCTGATCTAAGAGCTTTATACCTCTGTAATTTCCCCTTTCCAGGGCATCACCCTTCCCTTTGTACACATTTACAATTACACTCTTCAGCCAATCATCTGGGACNGAGCACCCACGTACATGGCCATAACCACCCTAACCAGCCACTCTTCCAACCCTAGCTTTCTCATTGCCCACTTCACCACCTCTCTGGGGACTCTGTCAAAGGCCTTTTCCAAATTAACAAAAACAAAATACAATTCCCTTTTCTTTCCAATATATTTTTCCTGAAGCTGTCGAACAATGAATATGGCATCAGTGGTCCCCCTGCCTGGCATAAACCCAAACTGCATCTCATTGATATTCACTCTTTCTCTAATCATACCTTCTAGAACTCTCTCCATTACTTTCATTATCTGATCTAAGAGCTTTATACCTCTGTAATTTCCCCTTTCCAGGGCATCACCCTTTCCTTTGTACACATTTACAATTACACTCTTCAGCCAATCATCTGGGACAACACACTCATATATAATCATATTTATCAGGTCAGTGACTAACCTCACCCCAGTATCTCCTGAGTCCTTCAACATTTCGGCAGTCAACCCAGACACACCTGCCGCCTTCCCCACCCGCATCCTGTCTATTGCCTGACTCACAGTAGCAGCGTCAATCAAAGGCCAAGGGCCAAACACTGGATCAGCTGGCTCCAAACCTTCTCTATCCCAATCAAACTCCTCATTCAACAACTGGCTATAATGCTCTCTCCATGCATCTTTAATATCCTCACTGTTCACCACTACCCTTCCATCATCATTCTTCACACACTGCTCACCTACAATAACCCGATTATCCCTCTTCACCTGATTTGCCACCCTAAAAATCATATTTTTCCTTTCTCCATGATTTAGATTATCAAGTAAAAGTCTCTGTGACTCAGACTTCACCCTGTATACCTCTCTTCTAGCCCTGCGCTTGGCAGCCAAGTACTCCTCCCTGTTACCATCCTTCTTCCATTCCCGGAAAAGCCTTCTTTTCTCCTTAACTGCAGCTTCTACACCCACATCCCACCACCAAGCTACTTTATGTCTTGGTGGGCCTCTTGTCCAACCGCATAGTGCATCGGCAACTCTCAAGAGGTTGTTCTTAAGGGCTCTACTGTTCATTAACGCCTCTATCTACGGCTTCCTGTTCAGCCACCACTCTCCTCATCTCACTATAAAAGGCATCCCTTACTGATTGGTTTCCCAGCTTCCATATTTTCCTCCTAGGTACGTATGTCCTCCTTCTCATCACTCGTTCCTTAAGCACCATGTCACAAATCAACAGTTTGTGCTGCTGCACACATTCCTCGCTTCCTATAACTTTAACATCCCTCACTAATCTCCTATCAACCCTCCTGACCAGAAAATAATCTATCTGACTACTATTTCCCCCGGACTCGTACGTAATCAACCGGCTGATTCTTTTCCTAAAATGTGTGTTGCACGCAATCATGTCCATAGCCTCCCCAAACTCGAGTATTCTTTCCCCTTCCGCATTCCTCACACCATATGCACATCCTCCATGGACTCATCATAACCTTGAGCTGCTTCACCCACATGACCATTTAAATCCCCTCCCAGAACCACTACCTCATCATCACCCATACCACTTACTACACGTATTAAATCATCCCAAAATCTATCCTTCTGTGCGTCATCCAATCCTACCTGTGGAGCATATGCCGATATAACTGAAATAATTTTCTGCCCGATCAAAATTTTCAATACTAATATCCTATCACTTACTCTCAAAACATTCATGACATATTCCACCCATTTCTCTGCAACCAACACACCCA
>JAGKTI010022506.1:0-15225 GCA_018397915.1 Birgus latro
CACAGCTCGGGGTGGGTCTAAATTAGGGAGCATGACTGTACATAGAGACAAATTCCAAGCTGAGACCATTAATATTCATCATAATTAACATCCAGACCTCCTTTCACAGTTTAGGTTGTGACGAGGTAGGGTCCAGAGAGAGAGAGAGAAAGAGAGGCTAACTAGAATTTGCCTAATTGATTATGCCACAACTCCCACTTACTGAACGCGTTCGGGATTGAGGCATCTGGCAATAGATAGATAGATAGAATTACAGTTCTTATTTTATATCTCCCCAATATTTTTTCTCCATCATTTCCTAGTAACTGGTGGGGAGTTGTTAGCTGGTTTGGGCGCTTAGAGAATCCTATAGAAAGAAGCATGAAGTTATTTGATAGATAGCTACATGAAATAAGTAGCAAAATGATGAAAATCTAGGCCAAGTTAAGGTGAAAAGACTGTGATAAAATATAGGCCAAGGTAAGGTGAAAGAGGTATGTTTTTTTGTAGGGAGAACAAGATTTGGAGAGATTCATTGCCCTCTATTCCTTCTTTTTCCCACAAAATTTTAATAATAGTTACAACTGGGAATTAATCGTGTTTGTTTTTGGATCAGCACACATGTATGGCCTCTCACATCAGACAGGATGGTTTATATCTCATGCATCACTGTTTGTGTTTGTTATGGGGGAAAGCTCAGTGATTATTACCAGTGTCTCCCCTGCATTATAGTGTACTTCCCATAACCCCTTTTGTTTATAGCGTTTAGTATAGATTTTAATGTGTCTGTTCATTGCATAGTTCATTAGTTTGTGTTTTTCAGTGTAACCCCAGGGGACTGCAGGGTAAAGTTACCCTTCTCTTGCAGTCCCCCATCCCCTTTTGCGGGGATGGAGAGGGATTTGAAGACCATTTGCATAACCTCATTGTGAAGCTCCATATCCTTCTTTTACACTAACCTGCTCCAGATTTTCATTCTTTTCAAGCATATTTCTTGTAGCTCTTAGTGGCAGAAATTGACAATGCTACAGCTCTACATCCTTTCCATAGCACTTCTTCATGACTAGCAGTATATTCTAGTGTTAGTCCATTGTTGCAATGGAGCATTTGAGATGGTGAGATGACAATTTTAGATGACGTTATAGTAAAATCATCGCTCATTTTTGAAGGCTCCAACATGCTTGCATGTGTCGGCCTTGGTCACCTAATGGCGGCTCTCCATGCTGCTCGATCTCTGGCAGCCTCCCTATTCAGTCCCTTAACCCTTAAGTCACATTTAATGACCTCATCCCACGTCTTTCTCGGTCCACCCCTCCCAACCCCTCCCCCAACATTAACACCTCTCACCCTCTGTACCCAATTATCCTCCCCCACCCTCTCCACATGTCCAAACCACCTCAGCCTGCCTCTCCTCATCACAACACCAACACACTCCAGTCCCATCCTACCTCTCAACTCTTCTATCGTAAGCCCAGCCCCCCCAGGCCTTGCACGCAGGGACGCACTGCACATCAGCAGTATAATTATATTGTACATTTTTTCCTCTAACTTGGATTAATTTTGCCATCTCTCTTTCATGAATGCAGAGTTGTAACAATAGATTAACACTAGAATGTGGTGCCAGTCATAAAGTAGTGCTGTGAAAAGGATGTATCGCCAGAGCATTGTCTCTTTCCGTCACTGAGTTACATGAAATAAGCTGCATATGGATGAAAATCTGGGCCAAGCGTAGGTGAAAGAACTAGAGTAATTTGAAGCATCCAAAAGATTCTTCCTTCTCACCGGACTAACGTGAGCCATCCCCATATAACATGAAATTTGAAAGCACAGTACAATGACCACCTTCCATTACGTAAAAGCCAGCATTGAGCCTATTAACTGCAGGTACCCAAGAGCAACATAATCCTGTAAATCCAGTATATTGGCCTAAAGTAATTCATAGTTCAGGACTTTCATTGCCATCTCGAGATTTTTACACAAGGCCACAAAATCATTTATAAAACAAATGAATCCTAACTCACTCCTGTAATACTGGTTTGTAAACATCTCAGAATTTTCTAAGTGTCATAATGATATCTAAGAATCAGAAAATATTGCAAAGAACTCAAACTGTCATATTGATTTCTAGGCAGCACAAAAATTTCACTAAGTTGAAAATTCACATATAATAATACTTGCTGGTAATTTCCAGATCCAAGATAGCCTCAGTCCTTTAATTCTGGTGTCTCTCCAAAAATTAGTTCCTAAAATACTAACTGGCAACTTTCAATTATTGCAGTTATGCTAAGTCCAAAAATTAACTTCTAAATTACTAGTTGGCAACTTTCGAAGCTCAAAATTTTATTAAGTCCAAAAAATTTGCTATCAAAATACCAAGCTGCCAACTGGGATCCAAGATGGCCGTGAGTGTGTGTTGAGACTGTGAGCACCGTTGGTACAGTTGTGGACAAAAATACTGTTCCACTTCTAACAAATACGAAATTCATGTAGCGTTCTGAAAAGGTGGTTCTCTGAAGCTGGCCTCACTGGGTTTCCTATTTATGAAGTGGCTCGGTATTTATGTGCACAGCTTTGTCTCCAGTGGTCATTTCTAGAGTTGCCCCATCTCTTTGCCCTTCCTCCCTCACCCACTACAAGCAGTTATGGGCAGGCAGCAAGGGTAAAGGGGTGGCACCAGGTTTTTAGGGATCACTTTACTTTTGCTAACTCTTGTCTCTCAGCTCATCTCGGGATGCTCGTGATTAGATAAGGCTTGACCCGGAACCTGCTCACATTAAACAATGCTGTCGACTTGGGTATATATTTTTAGCCTTTTGGGGGCCTTTTTTTTTTTTTTGCCTATGAATCACTCATTGGCCATTTTTTTGCTTATATTTTTTATACTTTTTTTTTTTTTTGCCTATGAATCACTCATTGGCCATTTTTTTTGCTTATATTTTTTATACTAAAAATAGTCCCATAGTGTAGCTTCATATTTTTAATCCTTTATTTTTTTAATTTATTTTTTATTTTTTATTTCATTGTAACAGTAGTAGTAGTAGTTGTTCCCTAGGCAGTTTGGCCAAACAGCCCCGAGTCCCAAAGGAAGGCCATGACCGAGACCGGGCTTTCCCACAGAGCTCTCGAGGAGTGTATGTTGTGTTGGTGGTGTATGTGATTGTGTGCAATGCAGTCTTCCATAATGTGCATAATAGTATGGGGTGCTGTGTTACATTTTGGACAGGCATCAGCAACAGTCATCCAGCCTCCTCTTGTAACATAAGAGGGCTGGATGATGGCCACATCTCAGCCTAGCCAGGTGGACCCTGTCCTTATTAGGGAGATAGGATTCAGAAGAGTGGATATCAGGAGGCCGTGCATGCAGCTGTGTGTTGTCTTAAGTGACTGAATGGAGCGGCGAGTGATTTGAGTATGGATATGCTTCTGGAAGCTGGCCTGAGGTGGGCAAGGGGGGAGAGATGACTGTATTTGTTTATGAGAGTGTGTTCTGGGTGTTGATTTATGATATTCCTAGGTGTGTGTGGATGTGCTGCCGTGTAGTGTAGTGGATGTCGTGGGTTTGTGGAGGCTGCAGTGAGAATTTGGGTGCCTCTCATGTCTAGGTGATCCTTGACTTTGAGGACTTTGGTTTCTTGATGTAGGTAGTCTGTGGGTGTAGTAGCTGTGCAGCCTGTGATTATTTTTAGGGTCTTGTTCTGTATGGTCTGTAGAGTGTTTTTTTTAGTGAGGTTAGGAGCCCAAGCAGGGCTTACATAATTCATCACTAAACATACAGTATATATTGTTTGTAACTGTGGTGGTGGTTTCTTTGTTGTGTCCAAATTTTGTATGGGCAATTGATCTCAAGGCATTGAGTCTTGTTTTTTTTTTTTTTTGATGTTTGTGATGTGTTGTTTAAATGACATTGATGTATTGTATGTTACATCAAGGATTTTGGGTGTGTGTATGTGTGTGTGGTAGGGGTGTTGTTTCTGGTGAGGTGTAGAATGTGACTGTGTTCTGCTGTCCAGTTTGTGAGAAGGGTCACTGTAGATTTGGCTGGGGCTAGTTTGAGCCTGTTTGTGGTGAACCATTCGTTTAGTGTGTTAAGGTAAGATTGGAGGATGTGTGCAACTGTTTGCATTTTGGTGTGTACATGTGAGTGTTATGTCATTGCATAGGAAGCTGTGTGTATCTGTGGTGTGTGGGGTGTGGGTATGCCATGCATTTTTAATCATTGTTGTATATAGGTTATGCAAGAGTCAGTGTCTCTGAAGACTAAACATGTTTTAAATGTTTAAGTGAAAGCTAAGTATAGGAAAATATTTAGTTTTAAAACCACCTTAAGTTCAAAAGATAAGGAAACAAGACAGAAAGCTTCAATTTTTATTATTAATACTTCAGTATGAAATACATTAACAGACACAGTAATATAAAACATGCATTCAAAAGTAGCATATGGCCAAACATCCTGAAGGGGAGCAATCTGACTTGCAAGGGAGATAGCACCATCACCACCAGGCTTCTCGAGGCAGGGGACATCACACCAGTCAGTTTTCTCAGGGCAGGGGAGACCATCACCACACCACCACTATCAGTCTTCTTACAGCAATGGACATCACACTATGACCATCAGTCTTCTCAGGGCAGGAGAGATCACACCACCACTAAGTCTTCTTACAGCAAGGATCACTATCTCCATCAGGCTTTTCAGGGTAGGTGAGGCCATCATCACACCTCACCATGAATCTTATGGCAGGAGTGATCACACAACCACTGTCAGTCTCCTCACAGCTTGGGAAATACCACAGAACCAGTCAATCTTCTCACATCAGGGGAGACCACACCATCAGGCTGCTCACGGCAGGGGATGAGACCAAACTTCAGCAGGGCACAACCAGTCTTGCAAGGCAGCAGGGTAAAAACAGCAGATGCAAACAGCCTGTGAAGCAGTAGACGAGTATTAGTTCAAACAGACAAGCTTTATTACAGAATTATTTTTTCTCAGTGAAACTAAAGAATAACTGTCTTTATTTATAATCCTTAAGGTTGATTTATGTCTTCTTTCATAAGAGTATTTTTGTATATGGCTATCACCATCTAACACCAGGCTTCTCTAGGCAGGGCAGGAGAGATCACCAGCAGCAGTAAGTCATCTCAGGGGAGGGGAAGACACCACACCATGCCATCGCCACCAGGCTTCTAACGACAGGGGAGACCAAACTTCAGCGGGGTGTGACCAGTGTGGCAAGGATCGAAGCAGCGCCAAGGCAGCAGACTCCAGCACGACCTGTGGACCAGATGTGTATTAGTTCAAATCAGTGTTAGCATTAGTTATTTAATCTTACATTACAGAAACCACCTTAAAACTATTCTTTCTAGCACCGTTTCTTAAGAGTATTTCTACGTATGTTATTACTGTTTATAGTAATGTGTAATATGCAAGACAGGCAAGAAAGAGGTGCTAGGGAGTCTCAGACAACGGGAATATGTACCTTATATCCACACTGAACCAGGTGAATATGTCTAACTTTTAGGGACCCAAGGCTAGAAGAGCTTAGTGATAGTGATGTATTTTATATCAGTAAAAGGGTAACGTATGCTAGGCTTCACTCAGTTCAAGTCTCTGAAGCCTATGTGAGTCTCAGTTGTTAGGTATAGATCTGAGTGTGTGTGTGAAAACTTGAGCCATTCAACAGGTAATTGTAACCAAGTAATTGTAACAGGTAATTGTTACAAGTAATTGTAACCAATAAAATTTATATTAGGAGTTCTGTGTATGTTAATGATCCCCATGTATGACAAAATGGTGTCTTTGAATACCTGACTTTCTGGATTTATTGAAAATAGGTCAAAATGACAAGATTTTACGAAAACACAAATAACAAGTTTTAGGTTTATCAAAATAATAATAAAAAGGGCAGTGTACTCAAGACAAAGTGGGATTGACTGAATATTCATAGCAGAACTGATGGGTCTTGGAAAAATAAAACACCCCAAAATAAATCCTGGGACACTGCATAATACCATAAGAACACTACCTGCCTCGATAAAGAGCAGCCAGACCAGAGTGACAGGCCAAGTAATCCGGTCGTCGTAAGACGAGGAACAAAGCTGGCAGGCCAGCTGTTTCACTGTCATAACCTCTGAAGACCATGTCATCGCCACCCTTACCCACACACACACAGCTGCATTTATAAATATGGTCGATACTGCTTCGGGTGTCACGTGTTGTATGATGATGATGATGAATGAAGGGAGACCCAAGTATTTGTTTTTCCCCCCCAAATTTTTTTGTTGTAACGTTTTCTATGATTAATAAAGGGGAGACTATGCTATTTTCATGAACTTTAAACGCCTATCCTCGGGCCCCTACGCTTCTGAGGGTGCAATGAATGTTATTCTGTGGTGTATTTCATTTCTTAGATTGCAATAAAATCAATTACACACTCGTATTCTTCGTTTTATCATGCCCTTGTTGCTGTTGCTCCTATCTTTCTTGGGGTCGTAGGCTGGTCTGTAGGTGATCCCAGTGGACTGCAGGCTGAAGTTTCCCTTTCCTGAAGTCCACCGTCCTCCTGCAGGGAGATAGGGGGCATTTAGGGCTGGTTATGTGACCTGGAAGCTCCACCGCCTCGTGTGGCGTGTTGTGGTGCATGTATTATACATGTAACGATACAGTGTGCTGTGCTGTAACAAAAACTCCCTATTAAATAAATATAAATAGTGCAAACAGGTCAATTATTGACTTAATTTACCGTGAAAACTCAGTCGTACGTCTGACAAACAAATTATTTACCTACTTGATCGTACAGCATATATAACACAATAGCTTTACCAAACTATTAAAATCTATTGAAAAACACTAATATATCTCTATTACATTACCTCAGAGAAGAAAATCTGGTGGAATTACAAGTATATTATGGAGAACAGACTGAAAAATCCTCCGTGCTGGGGTCACAGTGGAGTCGGGGCGAGTCTGGCAGCGACTCTCAGTTCTAGGCAGACCTTCGTGGAAGGAGGTGCAATGTACAGCTCTACACTGCCAAATTCACCGGCTTACTGTCTTGGTGTGTCTATCTCTGTCTCATCTCTGTCGCTGTCTACCGCCACTTCTATCTCTGTCTGTCTCTTATACGCACACAAACACAGCTTTACACCATACCATCGTCATATACACGATTGACATAATTATACTGTATACTATCATTCTTTAACACATGCACCTCTCCAACCTCTCTCTCTCTCTCTCTCACACACACACACACACACACACACACCCTTAAACACACGGACAACCCACAAAGCATATAATTAACACCTATGCTCGTGACTAAGTCTGGACTAAATAAAAATGTTTGTGGAGGTATAACTACAGGTATTAACAATCAGGCTCCTATGAACCAAACAACTATAAAACTACGAAAGACCCACCACCAGAAGACAGACTAAAATATCTAGGACATGACTATCCCCCCTAAAAATGCTTCATGAGAATCTCCTTTGGCTTCCTTGTATGGACTTTGAAATCTTGATGGTTATAGATAATGATCCGAGACAAAGTTATAATCAAGGAGGGAAATGAAGCTTATTTAGAATCAAGGAGGGAAATGAAGCTTATTATTCTTTTAGTCTTGTAGATTAATTAGGCATAAATAATGGGGTGGGATGTGTTTAGGAATAGGCAATACAGAAAGGAGTATCATAAGCAAAGGATATAAAGCTAACGTAGCAAAACAGACCCGTAAAATTGGTCTCGAAGCAATAAAGTATATTATAATTTAACATTTAACTTAGGGTATGATTTATGCGAGATCTGAGCTAGCTTTATATATTCTACTAGAAAATCAAGGAATATAGCGCTAGAAGTAGTAATAACAGCATAAACAGACCTTCAGATGGCGGAAAACAACCGGAGCTAGGCTGTGGAGGCGGGATGATCCTGGTGGCGGGGCAGTGAACTAACCAAGCTGATGACGTTAAGGTGGCGACGACTGCCTCTCATTTGTACCCTAGACGCCCAACAGGATGGACCTCTCGGCTCCACCAGCCCAGCTGTTGGACTTTGGCGATTTTTCTCCTCCATTTCAGGTCTGTTTGGGAAAGTTAAAAGCCTATTATTTCAAGCATGATTTATTTTCCAAGTTTTTGGTGGCTTTCGGCGAAAACGAAGCTCGAATTTAATCTATTATTATATATATATATATTTTTTTAAGAAATAGCCAGATATTCTTAGAAATTTTACCGGTCTTTGCAATATGTCTGCCACTGAGGTGAAGGAAGCCGGCAGACTGTCCTTTCAACTTAGTGAAATTTCAATACTACCAACACCAATACCAGTGTCCTCATTACTGCCTGCTGTCTACCTTATTTATTTCAGTATAGATAATTTTACAGTAAGAATTTTTCCTACTCTACCACAAACAGTAAGACTGGAAATAAGCCACATATGTTGAGGCCTGATCGTGAATAAATCCTCCTGTTAACCCCAGTAAACCGATGACGAATTATCCTATTTTATTCCTCGCATCTCAAGACAATTGCATTTACTTTAATTTTTACGAATTAAAAGAGTTATGGGTATATTTTCTGTAACTGGGTAATTTTCAAACTAGGGATTATTTCGAACTGGAGGGATTAGACACATCGTTCATTAATCCTTCTTTAGCTACGAGCGATACCATAAGCTGAATAAAAGCGTCTGATGGTTGCCTGATAGACTGGAAGGGGTATTACAAGATCAATTTCTGTCCCTGATAGGCCTTCAGTACTGCCATTAACTCCTTCACTATAGCGTATTTTGCCAATTATTCTCGCTGTTTCCAAACTATTTAAATCGGCCTATTTTTTTTTTTTTTTTATCTAAAGGGGTTTGATACAGCCTTAACCCCTTCACTATTACAAGTCCTATGTTGAATAAAATCGTCTGAAGGCAGCATGAACTAAACGAAAAAAGTCGTTGAACTGAAGAGATTAAAACTGATTTCTGGGTCGTATCTATGACTACTCCATTTCACCAAGTTTGGCACCATCTGTGATTTCCTCAACACCTGTAGTGTTGATGTAAATCCTCTGCACTATGTGAACCTCCATTTATTACCTTGAGAATCAATATAAAAAGGCAATACAAAAAGGTATATCCAGTACTAATGGCCTTTACCATTACTACACGTGTTGAGGACATCACTGATGGGGCCAGACTCGGTGAAATGGAGTGTAGTTCTCACACACTGGTCGAGATTTTCGTTCTTTTACAGCCCATGTTACTAAGCTTAGTGGCAGAATATAAAATGCTATGGCTAAATAAATCTCAGTAAGATAAATGACATGTTGTTCATATTTCGCCTCCATATTCACGTCACAAATTAGCTAAACTCTGCATTTTTTTTTTTGCCAGGGTGTACTTCGCTCGCTGGTACAATGTTCAGCAGCAGCGAGGAGTGAAGAGCTAGCAAGAATTAACACCTTCACTACGAGAGATGCATATATGAAGCCACTGGATTATTGCTGAAGTTAGCCCTGTCCTGCAGCCCACCATCCTTTTGGTGTCCCTCTGCAGCACCAAAATGGAGCATTTAATCCCTTCTGTTGGACACCCTTCTTGATCTGAAGTACTCCGTCAAAGGCAGTCAAAATACGATTATACAGGCGTCATCCTACTGAAGGGTCAAAACCAGCAGCTTCAGCAACAGGTATGTGCAATAATTTTGTAATTTGCCATTATATTTGCTTATAATTTTGCGATAATCGTTTTTGCAAGTGTGCATTTATATTATATGAGCAAATGTGTAAACTCTTGACTGCACTAATTAATCTTTTACATGCACATATTTTTAATCCCTTATATGCCCTAATCTTTTATACTTATATGCCCTAATCTTTTATACTTATATGCCCTAATCATCTGTACTTATATACCCTATTATTTTCCCCGCAGGTTGGCTCGCTGGTGTGTTGTGATGGTAGGGTGGAGGGCAGGCTGGGGTGGGGGTGGGGGGTAGCCAGGAGCAGGGAGGGTCATGGGGCAAGCTTAGGTGGGTTAGGCAGCAGAGTTATGGTCATCTAGGTTGGCTTTTTAGGCTAGGTAAAGTTAGGAGTGTTGTCTTAGGTCATCTGTTTAGCTTACTTGGTTGGTGTTGGTTGTATGGTTGACCGGCCGGTCACGTTTGTGGTTGTCGATGTTGGTGGTTGGACACGGCTGGTTGTCGGAGCGGCCATACACCACCACCGGAGGAGCGACAGCAGCACCAGCAGCAGCATCGTCGCTGTCGTTGCCATCATCGTCGTCATCATCATAATCAGCAGCAGCTACTGCAGCTTCAGCGATGAGACGGGTAACTGGATATTCCTGAAACAGAACTGAAATAGCCAAAAATAACATGATAAAAAAGTCAGTTTTGAATGACTATAATTGAAGAGTAATGACCTAACACCTAATATACTTACCAGATATGGTGCTTTCAAGTACGTAGTTTTACTTTGGTAGTTAAAAGACCGCACTACAAACAAATTAGGTTATCCAGTATATTATCACTATGCCGGGAATCGAGCCTGGGACTCCCAGGTAAGAACCAGGAAGCAATCCAGTATGCCACGACCAGGTAGAAGTTCTCACATTGTCACAATCTTGTAACCAATGTCCCTCCGCCCCCACTGTGGGCCTGAAGAGGATGAGATAACCCCCTGGCATTCAGGCAAGTAGATGCTTTGAATCTATCCCAAGCACTTGCGGCAAGTCAGAATGAATAGAGAAAACTTTACACAGGAAAATATCATCCAGTATATTGCCACTAAGCCGGGATAATTTTTCCTGTCAAGTACGGGCTTCTCTATTCAATCTGACTTGAAGTGCTTGGGATTGATTCAAAGCATCTACTTGCCCGAGTGCCAGGGGGTTATTTCAGCTTCTTCTGGCCCACAGTGGGGGGGGGGAAGTACATTGGTTACAAGGTTGTGACAACGTGAGATAACTTACTTGGTCGTGGCATAGCGGATTGCGACCTGGTTCTCACTTGTCTCGATTTAGATTCTCGGCATAGTGGTAACATATTGGATGATTTTTCCTGTGTAAAGTACAGGTTTGTTTATTCAGATAAGGTTATGATAATTATGTGGTTCTGGTATGACAGGCGAGCACAAAGGAGCAGAGATGCAGCATGGACCATCCAGTTTCCCTGGACTTGACGTGCTATGCGAGTGAAACGGGCCAGGTAGCGAGGACGGACGAGGGTGCAAGGACGCGAGGACGAGAGGGGGAGCGAGGACGACAGCGGGTGGAGCCAGTACTTCAACGGGATGCTGGTGTGTAAGCTGTTGGCAATCTTTCCCTTGTGTCCGTATACTCGTCAGCTCAGCAGGATATCTATAGTGTGTTTACCTAACCTGACAAATATCCATAAAGCCTTTGTGCTCTATCTACGGCCAAATGTGCTCAGATTGGAGACTGAAACTAGTAACCAAGGACACTTATTCCTATATTAGCTTAGGCTAATTGTATTTCAAGTGGAGCGGCCCAGTTCAGTCGTGTGAAAGCAAACTATAGCACTTCTTCCTTACTACGTTACTTCTAGATACCAAACGTTATTCTTAGACATAACTTAGGCATTCTAGGTAGATATTAGACATGGGATATAGGCAAACATAAAGGCGTGACAATTATGCAAAATAAATCATACAGGAAGAGGTATTAAGAAATCTAAGCTCACGAGAATGGCCATCTATACAATCACATAAATATACTGAAATAAGACAACTGATAGAGAATTATAACTGGGAATTGTTGCTGTCACCATGTTAATCTTCCACAGTGATGCTGACGACGCACCTACCACGTCGGCGAGGCGGGACCTGCGGCGTCGGCGTGAGGGTGTTGGGTCGGCGTAGGGTTGTTGCGTCGGCGCTGGGGCTTGCTGGTCGGCGCTGGGGCTTGCTGTGTCGGCGGGGAGCTTGCTGCGTCTGCGTTGAGGGTTGTTGCGTCGGCGTAGGGTTGTCGGGTCGACGTGGGGGCTCGCTGCGTCGGCGTGGGACTGCAGCGTTGGCGCGTGACTACGGCAAATACAACGTCAACAACAGCTGCAGTGGTAAGATATATTTTCAGCCTTAAGTTTCAGTTAGTGCTTGTACCTTCAGCCTGACTCAGCTACCTAACACTAGCCAATGAAAATACGACCAGCCAAAATTACAAAATTCACCTCTATGAAGACCTGTAATAAATTGTCTGCATATGCGTAAGTTAAAGGCCCATATGCATTCTTATTAACTTTTTAAAGAAATGGCATTGCATAACAATGTTTAGGGCAGTCCCATGAAGAAATGACTTATATTACTGAAGTAACATAACTCACGGGAAGAACTGCTATGTCAGTGTTCTTGTTCCACAGGGATGCAGATGGCGCACCTACAACGTTGTGGTAGAGGCGCGAGTTGTCGGCGTGGGAGTTGTTGGCGTTGGTGCGACATCGGGGAAGAGGCGGGAGCTGTCGGTGTGGGTGGAACTGTTGGGGTGGACGGGAGCTTCAGATGCAGCAGTGGTAAAAAGTTTGCTGTTTGCTAACTGTACATAACTTCTTGATCCTAGACACTGAAAATACCTGCGTGAGTGTAAATAAAACCTTCTTTTATAAACAGACTCCGTAAGAAATGCTGCCGAGACTTTTCTTCTTTCAGGGTGGTGGGGAGCTGCCGAGACTTTTCTTCTTTCAGGGTGGTGGGGAGCTGCCGAGACAGAGCTGTGACGTCGGCAGGATGAGAGAGATGAGCAATAGTGTGAGGAGCTACGGGAGGAGATGGGGAGCTACGGGAAGCGATGTGGAGTTATGGGAGGCCATGGGAAGCTACGGGAGTCGGGTAGACTTGGGTAACTTGTAACCAACTGTTCATTTTGAAATATCTTCCAGGAAGTGACTTATGGTGTAAATACTGTCTTAGTTAATAAAGATGACCCTCAATTACTGATCTACGTTTGAGATGTCAGGCTAATTTTTTTCCTTATTTCAGACGAACCAACTGCGAAGGTGGTAGGACTTCCTCTGGACAGGCTGGATGAAGGAACGCATGATATCTCAAGCGATATATGTGGTGCAGTAAGTCTACCAAACCACTAAAGTCACTTAATGTGGATAAATTTGACTATAAACTAACTGCTGTAAATATATTCGACGATTCTATAATTTGAAATAACATAGTTATAGTCAATGGTATAATCTGTAATGACGAATACTTTTGGCTATACTTTCAAGCCTTTATATGGTATTTACAGGAGTGAGATCAGCCACCAGTTGTAATGTCCTGCCTGATGCCTTACTCTTCGATGTCAAGAGAACCCTGCCCTGAATGACCCTTCTAGCACTGCCTACCCTGCAATATCCTCCTCTGCATCATCCGGTAATGTATAAGGATTTGAACCTCAGAAAATATTCTTGTTGATTTAACTCCAGCAAACTGTTAATCAAGACTCTGTAGTTTTAGTTTGACTCAGTCTAGCCTCTTTCTGCCTTCAGTTAATAATCTCTAGGCCTTGATAGACTTTTTTAGCCTTTGGTCGTAGGGTCATATAAGTGAGAGCGCCAAGGAGTAGACAAGCAGCAGATTTTCAGTTTCTGAAACACGACAATCTAATGACTTTCTCGTACCGTCGCTGGCTACACTGTAATGTGGGATGCAAATTAATGCTTAACGATAACTGGTGTTTCATGAATAACCGTATAAAATCATGGACTTTCTTACACCTTTGCGCCCTCAAGTTTTAATTAGTACGATCGTCGGCCCTTCATGTCAGTGTACAGCCTGGAACACCACCTCACCAGTGATCCTTGCATCAGTTCATTTTACATCTTCTTCTCTGTTAACATGCTAAGTCATATTAATGCTTTGTTGCACCTCCAGTTAATCACCCCCCCACTCGCTCCAGTTACACCCCAGTTACACCCCCAGACGCTCCAATTACAACCCCAGACGCTCCAGTTACAACCCCAGACGCTCCAGTTACACCCCCAGACGCTCCAGTTACACCCCAGTTACACCCCCAGTCGCTCCAGTTACACCCCCAGTCGCTCCAGTTACACCCCCAGTCACTGCGGTCATACCTCCAGTCACTCCGGTCACATCGTCACTCCGGTCACATCACGTCACTCCGGTCACATCACGTCACTCCAGTCACCACCCTCACGATCTCAGTGCTTTGTCACCCCCAAGTTACACACACTCACTGGCCCAGACATTCTACAGTCACTCCGCTCACCATCTCAGTGCTTTCAGTCGTACCCCTGGCCCGTAACACTGACTGGCCCAGGTTTTTCAGTCACTACCCTCACTTAACCTGAGAGTGCCTTAAATCAGTTCACTGGATCATCAGTCGCCACCCTAGGTTAGTCTTCGTTAATCAAGTCAGTCACCTTTACTTCAGTCAGTCCACATCCTCCTAATGTCACATTGCCCATCACTGCACTCTTACTGTCCACAGTCCCAGTCGGCCCACAGCCCTACTGATTCAGTCAGTCCACAGCCCTGCTGACCCCATCAGTCCACAGCCCTGCTGACCCGGTCAGTCCACAGCCCTGCTGACCCGGTCAGTCCACAGCCCTACTGACCCAGTCAGTCCACAGCCCTACTGACCCAGTCAGTCCACAGCCTTGCTGACCCGGCTCTAACATTATTGCCACTCTGGCTGGCAGTATTGGGAGGCTGTCCCGTGAGAATCACGAACTGTGTGTCACAGAGGGCTCTCGATCTGCCATGTGGTATGCCACTGCCACTACACATCAACCGCTCCTGCCCCCACCAGGCCTGCCCAACTACCTTGTAGTACGGCTCCGGCGATTACGTTTGGGGTATCCTTGTCACAGCCAGATTGCCGGAGTCGCACCTGAGCCATGTCCCCATTGTCTCGAGAGGGCTGAAGAGCCCTTAATCCACTACATTCTTCACTGCCCAGCCACTGCCCGGCTCAGATCCAGCACTGATGCTGGCTTTGTTCGGTCTGATATCGATTTCATCGATGCAGCCGGCATTATTGCTCACTCCCCTTTCAATACATTACTATCACTTGTGAGTGAATACCCACCCCCTAAGTAATTCAGCAAGCGCACTTAGCGCTACCCTGACGGGCTCTTAGTTTGCCCGTGCCCACCTAGGGTGGACAAATATCCAACAACAACAACAACAACGGTCACCCCATAACGATTGTCTATCATGTTTAATTCTTTCACTCAGACCAGTCACGTCACCGCACCCGGTCAGTCCACGCCATCAGTCTGTCATCAGTCC
>JAGKTI010022507.1:0-15224 GCA_018397915.1 Birgus latro
TGGAGCGTTGTGGTTTGGATGTGGATGTGATAGAAAATGTTGGGAGAAATTCACTGAGGTAGTTTGACCATGTGGAGAGGATGGAGAGCGAGAAACTAAAGAAAAGAATGTATGTGAGTGAGGTGGGGGGGGGAGAAGGATGGGAGGCTAAGGATGAGATGGAGGGATGGCGTGGAGAGGTAAAGAGAGGGGTGTGTGAGCTGGGGGGAGGGCAGTGCAATGGGTGGGACAGGGCTACATGGAGGCGATCTGTTTGTGACCATCCCTTACGGGATTAAGGCGTCTGGCAATAGATAGATGGATTGACGAATTATTGTTTCCAAGGCCGAGCATCATCTGTGTTTGCCTCGTGCATTACAGAGGTTATTCTCTCAGGCATGGAGGCATACATTCCTTTCATTATCGTGTGAGTAATGGAAAAAAAAAAGGGGGGGGGTTAATGACGCTTGTTCTAATGCGGTCCACAACAAGGAGTGGGCCTACAAAATGTACTGGATCCAAACCACCCCTGAATCTCTTCTCTTTTATGTTTCTGCCTTGAACCGAATCATGCTAAGTCTGTCCTTCTCTGTTCCAAAAATAATTTCATTCGTAGTAAATGCTCTGAACTCTATCACTCAAATTCTTCCCTCTCCTTGTGGCATCGTGCCAAAAAACTTTCTAACATCCTTACTTCAGAGTCCTTCCCTCTTCTTTTCCACTCTCGTAGCTCTGTAGCTGTTTCTTCCACTGATAAAGCAGAGCTCTTCACTCTGATTTTCTTCTCCAATTCCACCTTAGACAATTCCGGTGCTGTTCCTCCATCACTTCCCCCCACTGATTTCCACATGGTTGACGTTAAAATTTCGTCAGTTGATGTCTTTTCTGCCATCACTGGGGGATCCTTCCTGTTCTCAAGTACTGTGCTTCCGTGCTTACACCCCTCTTAGGTAAATTCTTTCAACGGCCCAGTTCCTTTAACATCCTGTATTTCTAAAGTTTTTACCCTCCACCTGACAAAGTCAGAGGAGGGTCTTGGTATCACTGGGATCAATAGGCAGGGTGGCTGGCCAGGCTAGAGATTTCACTTCTGGGCCAAAACTCCGAAAGTATTCACTATAGAGACATGAAATTTCACAGTTATGTGTCTTATAATGAACTGGTGCCTTTTGATAAGCAGAATGCTGTGTCTTAAGTAGTTATTTTGAAAATAATGAAAAGTAGAAAAAAAAAAATCCAGAGATTTCAGTGTGACCTGTACAAGAAATCATTAGGGCTCAGGTTATGTGTCCTCAAGGTATTTTCCATATGCCCACCTTTAAAAGGAAAAGATGGGGGGGCGAGGACAGTTATGCTCTTGGTTAGGCGTGCGGGGAGGTGGAGGGTATGTGCTTGGTCAGTTGGAGGGTTGCAACAGCATAGCATTGCCTATGTTTGAGTCTATTCTTATAAAAATAAATTTAAGCACCTTTCCTATCATAACCTTTCTCATCGTCAGTATGGGTTCCACTTGGGCGCTCTAATAGCAATGAACTCACCTTCCTTTCAGATTCCTGGTTATTCTCCTTTTAGGACTTTGGAGAAAGCTATGCCATTGCAACTGACATCATAAAAGCTTCCGATCGAGTCTGGCATAAATCATTAATTTACAAACTGCCCTCTTATGGTGTCCATATTTCTACCTGTGCCTGGGCGAAAGGACGAAAGCAGAGAGTATTGATAAATGGAACTAAGTCGGACTGGGGATTAGTAACCAGCGGTGTACCACAGGGTTCAGTACTCTGTCCCTTATTATTTATTATATATATATAAATGATCAAGACTTCGGAATTACTAGCAGTACTGGCAAATTTGCCGATGACACAAAAATAGGGCGTTTCGACTGACAATTGCCGTAACTACAAAAGTACCTCGATATATTGTCTAAATGGCCTAAAACTTGGCAAATGGAATTTAACGTTGAAAAATGTAAAGTACTTAACGAAGGCAAGACCATTGGAGATACTAAATACGGCTTAGATAACAAAGAAATTAGTAAATCAGAATGCGAGGGAGATCTAGGAGTTATGGTTAGTAAAGACCTCAGACCAAGGCAACAGTGTATTAATGCGAGAAATAAAGCAAATAGGGTCCTAGGATTTATTTCGAGAAGCGTGAGCAATAGGTATTCAAAAGTAATATTGCAACTTTAGCATTAGTAAGTCCACACTTAGACTACGCCGTACAGTTTTGGTGTCCTTACTATCGAATGGATTACAAACTCAGAAAATGTACAGAGAAGAATGACAAAAATGATATATGATGTCCGGAACCTGTCATATGAAGACAGACTAAAAAGACTAAGTCTGCACTCACTAGAGAGGCGTAGAGTAAAGGGAGACTTAACTGAGGTGTTTAAGTGGATGAAGGGACTAAATAAGGGAAATATTAGCAAGTATTTAAAGTAAGCGTACAGGATAGAACTAGAAGTAATGGTTTCAAACTAGAAAAATTTCTTTTCGGTAAGGAAATAGGTAGAAACTGGTCTGGCAATAGAGTAGTAGACAAATGGAATAAGCCCCTAGTAAAGTAGTTGCTGTCTCTTCCATTGAGAATTTCAAGCATAGGCTAGACAAGTATATGACAAATAAGGGTGGGTATAGAAAAAATAAAATCTAAAAACTAATACTAATTCATTCTTTTTCCTTCTCAGGTTACACTATGATAGTCTATTTTTCTCGTTTCACACTTTCCTATAAAATGTCCATGCCAGTTTTTCTATACTGCGTGATGTACTTTCTGACTTTTCCTGCCGGCTTCAGCTGGAGGGTTTGGAGGGCGGGGAATAGCCTTCTTCTCATTCTAGTAGTTCAGTTACTCTTCTAGGAGCTGCCTAGCATGGGCCAACCGGCCTACTGCAGTTATCCTCTCTTCTTATGTTCACCTCCAGCTAAGGCAGCTGGTCATTCTATAGCTGCTGTTGTACATGATCACTATTCATCGCCTAGGGCTGTCAATAGTCGTGCTCCTCAATCTTTCC
This sequence comes from Birgus latro, assembly GCA_018397915.1. NCBI lineage: Eukaryota > Metazoa > Arthropoda > Malacostraca > Decapoda > Coenobitidae > Birgus > Birgus latro. The sequence goes on from JAGKTI010022507.1 coordinate 2,999, forward strand.
TATCACAACTCTCTTCTTTCTATTTGTTAATGACATTCTAAGCTGTACATCTAACCGTATCCACTCATACTCTAATGACCCCACCCTTCACCTTTCCATCCGCTTCCCACAGCATCCATCTCAGCAATTACTTCAACAAACAAAGGATGAGGCTATGGAACACTTAATGTTTGACTTGCTTGTATCTCAGATTGGAGTAAAAGTAGTCTTGCTGTTTTTAATGCATCAAAAACTCCGTTCTTACATCTTTCAACCTGTCAAAATCTGCCACTAGAATACCCTCTAATTTTTTTTTACAACATCCAACTCAATCTTGCATCATTTTTTAACATACCTGGATCTTCGTTCTCTCGGGAATTATTTTAGAAAGTTCGCATTATCTCTCTTGTAAAATGTGCTTCCAAGAGATTAGGTATGCTATGCTGACTCCAGGCCTTCTTTACCCCAGCATAATTGTTGACTTTATACAGGAGTTTTATTCACCCCTGTGTAGAGTACAACTCACACGTACGGGGAGGCTCCACACATACAGTACAGCTCTTCTCAACATGGTGGAGTCAAAGGCTTTTTGATGCATTAACTCTTCTCCTCTTACTGGATCCCTTCAACCTCTGTCTCTTCACCACACTGTTGCATCTTTATCTCTTTTCTGTCACTACTTCAAAGGTCAATCCACCTTTGAACTGTCTGCTTGCATCCCTTCACCACTACAGCGGGCACATAGCACCTGTCTAGCAGCAAACTCTCATCCCTTTTCTGTCCATCTCTAATGGAAGAGTTAACCAGTACTCCCAGTCCTTCATATATTTAACAGGTCAACTCTGGAACTGTATTCCTGTCTCTATTCCTACCGCCCTATGACCTCTAGCCTTTTCAACACAGTGTGTCTAGGCATCTCAAAATGAACTGATCTCTAATTTGGCTCTCTCTTATCTTTTTCTTTCTTGGAGGAAACAATCTTTTGGGTTTCTGGTCTTTCTTTCCTTCTTCCTTGCATTAAAAATAAACTAACAACCACACATCCCTCCACTAAGATCCTTGAAGTGACATAGGACATGAGTCACCTTCAAGGACCACATACAAGACATCAAGAGGCAGTGCACCCCCAGATTCAACACACTCAAGACAATTACAAGGGAAAACTATGAGGAACAAAAAAAAAAAAAAAAAAGACCGCTTACTCTACAAACAATATGTCAGATCAGTGATGGCTCATGCATCTCCATAATGAGTCCCCATCCTATCTAACACCCACTGCAACACCTTGCATACCGTACAGTATATCGCTGCATGCATCATTACCGTCTCCACCAAAACCATTCCCATAGCTCACTTACACTTTGAAACTAAAGTCCTCCCTCTTACAGAATATCTTGACATGAGAGGCATACAAGTCTATGTGACAGCTTGTGCTAACACACAACACCCCTGTCATTATGGCAAAGCCACACAACACAACCAGGCACATAAAGCAATCACCACATAAACAATACAAAACCCTCTTCAACAACATCCCACCTCCAAACATTCCACACTAACAATGAAGGAGCACCTACATACTCCTTTCACGTGCAGGGTTATAAAACTCCTCAGTCAGAACGTTATAGTACGTCACCCCCACCCGTGCTTGACATCCATCCATCAGAGGTATCCTTGAATAAACATGATCGAGTTCATCTAGCTAGGGTTAGATCAGGATATCACCCAACCTTCCTCAGGTACCAGCTTATATTTGGGAAGGTTGGAATCACAGACGACAATACCAGCAGTGTAGGGAACCTATGAGATGACCCCTTAGGATCAGTTGCTTACCTGTGGTCGACAGGTCTGCTGTGGTCGACAGGTCTGCTGTGCCCGACAGGCTGGGGTTGATCAACAAAAACAAATCAACAACTGATAGGTCCTCTAATTTTTGTGTTTTCCTTTCTTACTTTGGTGAATCCAACCTGTCCCTTCAACCCGTTCATCCAGAAGAACGCAATTTTTCGTTCATCGTCGCTGCTACAAAACTATTTACCTCAACTTAGGGGATACGTGTAATTCTGAAAAGGTTGATTGACAAAATACTTAGCTCCTGTCTAGTGAAGTCAGTCAAAAGTATAACAGTCTGTAGGTAGGAAGAATATAATAAAAACTCCGTCCCCAGGCTGATGGAGTTCGTTCTTCCTGCTATTAGCCTTTCTTTCACTGCGTTCGTTCTTTTTCTCTTTTCTTTCTCCTCAGTCTTATTTATTCCATCTTTCCCCGCTCTCTCTCTCTCTCTCTCTCTCTCTCTCTCTCTTAATATCCCTTTCTTACTCTTCTCATTCCTTTATTTCCTGTATCACCCATATTTACTATTGTTTATTTCTCTCATTTTCTCCTTACTTTAGTTACTTGTTTCTTTTGCTTTCCTCGTTCTTTTTTCTTTACTTCTGCCTCTCTACCCTCCTCCAATGTTCTTTTTATCGTTTCTTCGTTCTTCTTCCCTCTCTTTTCTAACATTTTTTCTTGCTCGTTTATTTTGTGGTTACTCTAATTTCTTTTAGTTCACTTGTCTGTTTTTCATTTCCTCATTCTTTGATGTTTGATTCTCTCCCTTTGTACCATTATTATTTTCTTCTTTCGTCCTCCTGTCTTTATTCTTCTTTTTCCTTTTCTATTATTTTGCATTAATTTTTTTTATATTCTTCCTTCTTTTCTCCAGTTTTTGTTGCACCCACAGGGGCAGCCAAAATACTATGCTTGTCCTTAATTTTGTCACTAATTCCAAGGTACCGTGCATTTTTGAAGGATGGGGTTCAGGCCCTTTGAGGACGAGGGGGTGTTAGAGAAATGAAAATTTGGACAGTGGTAGACCACCACCCGGACTAGGATTCAGACATCGTGGGACCTCCGAGGGCCACCTCACACTGGGGATAGGGGGGCGGGGATCCTGGCCAAAGCCGTTGTGCATGACCACAGTTTTTACCCTAGGGGCAAGAAATTTTAAACTGGCAGACCTACTTCTGGGTCAGGCTTGAGGTAGGGTAGGGTCCCTAAAGGGTGGGGTCCCAACCATAGCTGGTATACGAATACACGACCATAGATTTTTACTTAGGAATACGATATGCTACACTGAGGTAGACCTTCTCTTGGGACAGGTTTTAGGAAGGGTGGGACACCCAAGAGCCCCTCGCACAAGTGGGGGTGATCCCCGGGGGTCCGGGCTAAAGATGTTATGCACAATCATTTTCTTCCTAGGAACACAGAATTTTCCACAGCGGTAGATCTTCACCTGGACAAGGTTTTGGGTAGGGTAGGACTCCACGTCCCGCCAAAAGGAGTGCGGCCCCTGAGAGGGAAAATACCATAGTGTTTTACCTAAGAACAAGTAAATTTGCAGCCATGACTTTCACCCAAACCAGGTCTTAGCTAGGGTGAGACCTCCTTAGGTGCCCCCTCCCCAGTAAAAAATTGCTTCTTTCCCCTTACAATATCCCAAGGGTGGTATCCTTTGAAATGTATTCTTAACTCCTGCGTCCACTTTTCTTCTTCCTTTCTCACTAGTTTTACTCTCTTCACTCTCTTTATTTATTTATTCCTCTTTCTCCGTCATTTTCTTGTTAATTACTTTTTCCTTCATACGAACTTCTTCTTTCTCTGCCGTCTTTCCTTCTTTTTCTATTCTTCCTTTTCTGTCTAATTATGTCTCTTCTTCGTCTTTTCTTCTTTCTTCCTTCTTCCTTTTATCTTTCTTCTTCCTGCTATGCTATCTTTATCCATCCTTTGATTGTTTCCCCATCCTATTTCGTGTTTCTTCCCTGTATAATTTCCTCAGCCTTCCATTTCCTTCTTCTTTCCTCGTTCCTTGCCTTTCTCTTTTCTTTCCTTCTTGTTCTTCTTTCTTCCTCCTCTCCATTTCTTCTTCTTTCCTCACTCCTTTCCTTCTCTTTATCATTTTCCCCTCTCTCTTCCCTCCCTCCTTTCCTTCCTCCCTCTCCTTCTCCATCCAGATTTCTCAGTTTTCCTCCCTTCCCTTCGTTCACGTGTCCTGCCATCATCCCTCTCTGCTTATTCCCTTCGTTTCCTCTCTCCCTCTGATTGCTCCTCTTTCCCCCAATTTCTCTTTCTTTTTCTCTCTATTCTTGCGTATCTTCTTTCCTTACGTTCTTCTCTTTCTTTTTCTCTTGTAATGTCCTTTTCTTATTGTTTCCTAAAATAGGCATAAGTATTACTGATGGTGTTAAGACCTGACCGTTTCAATGGGACCGTAAAATTTCTCTCTCTCTCTCTCTCTCTCTCTCTCTTTCTTCCCCCCCTCCGTTCCTTCACATTTTTTCTTCGTTTCTTCCATCTCTCCCATCTCCCTTTGCTCATGCACTGTGTTTCTTTCCTAGGTTTTTCTTCACCCTTTCTTCCTCCTTTCCCTTCGTCCCCTTTTACTACGCTTCTTTCTTTCATCCTCCCTTTTTACATCATTTCTTTCGTTTTTTTTTACCATCTCCATTCTTTCCGCTTCTTCAGTTTAATTCTCTTCATTTCTTGGTTCCTCAGTTTCTCTTTCATTTCTCCCTTTCATCCACTCGTATTTCATTTCGTTCCTCCCTCTCCTTTTTCTTCCTGCTTTTCTGCCCCCCTTTTTTAATCCTTTTCTCCCATTCTTCCTTCATCTCTTTCATTCTAATCCTTTTTTCTTTTCCTGCATCTATCGTTTATTCTTTTCCTCCATTCCTCTGTCCTTCCTACATCCTTCCCATCTTCCTTTTTCCTACACTTGCATCCTCCTTCCTTCTCTTCTCTTCTGCTTTATCATTACATACTTTCCCACCAACTTCACTTCATCACTTAGCCCTTTTAACCTCATTTCTTTCCCCCTCTTCCTTCATCCATTTCTTTGCCTAACATCATTAAACTTCTTTCCTTTCTTTCTCCCTCTCCTCCTCGCTTCTTTCCTTCACTTCATTACTGATTTTTTTTGTTCATTCTTCTTTGCCCCTCAGATCTCCGCAATTCACTTTTTTCCTTCCTTCCTCGTTCCTTCCTTTCTTCCTACACTCCTACTCCTTCTTCTCTCCTCCCTCCCTCATTTCTTCCTTCTCACCTCCTTCATTCTCCTAACCAGCCGTCTTCCTCCCCTCATATTATTTTATACTCCCACACTTCATTATTCCCTCCCTCCTTCCCTGTCTTTCTTCTTCCTCCTTTGTTTTCGTTCTTTCCTCCCTCTTTTCCTCTCCTTCTTTCTCTTACACATTTTTCTTCCTTCACTCCCTCCTCCCTTTCCCTCTACCTTCCTCCCTCCCTCCTTTCTTCCTTTATTCTTCCCCTTCTCCTTGCCTGTTGCCTGTCTTCTTATTTACTTCATTTTCCTCCTTTTTTTCTTTGTTTTCTTGGCCTCTCTTTCCTCCCTCCATTCTCTTTTCCTTCCTTCCTTCCATCACTCCATCCTTCGTTTTTTTCTCTTCCCCATCCTTTCCTCTTTCTGTTCTCCTTCATTCCTGGTTATTTCCATTCTTCTGCCTCCCTCCTTTCCTCCCTTCGTTATAACTTCTTCCTTCTCTTTCCCTCTTTTCTTCTCGCCACCCTTCCCCCTCCCATTCGCTGCTCCCAAATTATTCCTCTAATAGTCAAAATTTACACAGGAAATAACTTGGTGAGAGCAGAGGCCGGGCTGTAATATAGAGGTGGGAATTTTTAAGCTATTACGAGAGATTTCTGGCAATATTCCCCAGGCTGTAATTACTGGGGCCAGACCCTAACCCGACCCCACCCGGCGAGACTAGAACCTCACACCTGAACGCCTGACTTGATACTGCACAGCTCCAGTTTCAGCCGTTTTATTGATTCTTCAGCATTGACTTACGTTATATTATCTGGGGTTCCCGGCGTTCCCGCGCATACCGGCATTACAGGCAGCACTGTGGTAGAGTGTGCATTTCGCACGCTGGTGGACATGGGTTCGCCTCCCGTCAGAGTTGTAAAAACTTTGTAAAGCGTTCTCCGAACCACTTACCGCTCCAGCGGACAAAAGGAGTGCTGTGGTTGAACCAGTGTCGCATACCAGTGTGCTTGCACCCAGTCGGCTTAGGCAGGCCGATTACACTTGGTTCACAAACTACACACACATCCAAAGCCACTCCAACACAACACTCACACTTGCAAGCACTTCTCACCTTACATACAATCTCTGCAGAGCACCACATGTTGGTGCAATAGAGATACAAATACACAGATAGACATAAACATAGCATAGCATTCAAGATAGAAATTTTAAGCCGTTAAATCAGAGGTTCTTAACCTGGGGGGCGCTCCCTCCTAGGGGGGCGTGAGTAAATTCCAGGGGGTGGGGGCCGAGCCCAGGGGAAAAAGTAGGAATTTTTCACATTATATTTGTAATTCTTTTTACAAGAGCGTGGCTAATATCAAGATGATTATGAAAGATGTGCGAAACATGGTTGGACGGCTTTATGAACTACGAGCAATATTTATAGATTCACAGCAGAAGGCAGATCTCCATGACAAGTTCCAGCCTGAAGGTTTTCTGCTATCTCCAGCTTACCTGGTGGACAACTTCAAAGCGCTGAATGCAATCAGCCTTAAACTACAAGGGAAAAACATCGACATCATTATGCACCACGACACCATTTGAGCCTTCATGGCCAAACTTAACCTCTGGAAATGTCGAATTCAGAATGGAAATACAGCCAGTTTTAGTAACTTGGATTTTGCTCTTATTCACAGTTACCTTGATTCTGAGTTCTAAAAAAAATAATCACTCATCTGACTGACTTGAAAGCAGAATTCATCAGATACTTCCCAGATAAAGATCACTCATCTGACTGACTTGAAAGCAGAGTTCATCAGATACTTCCCAGATAAAGATAAGTGTGAAGCCTGGAAATTCATCAGAAACCCATTTCAATGTGAAGTAGTTAATGTTTCGGATGAAGTGCAAGTGGAGTTTCTTGAGTTAAAATGCAACTCTACAGCTGAGGAAGACTTCAGAGAATTGGATCTTGAGACGTTCTGGGTCAAGTACCTTCCTGTTTACCTTCTGATCTCACATCAAGCTCTTCGGATTCTGGTAATGTTTGGATCCACGTATCTTTGTTGAAGCTGCATTTTCCATGCTCGTTCCTGTCAAGACCAAGTACAGAAACCGGCTGAAAGTTGAAGGGGACTTACAGTACGTTGTGCACCCTCTGGCATTCGACCACGCATTCAATATCTGGTAGCTCTGAAGCGGTGTCAAGTGTCTCATTAAATTAATAAGATAGTAACCTCATAAAAATGCTGGGTATATTGTTTGCACAGAATTCATGGTCAGTAAAAAGACCAAACCCCCCCCCCCTTTTTTTTCATTTTTTCCTTAATATCTGGGAGAGAATTTTATCAATTTGGTTGAAGATGCGAGGGGGGCGCGAAGGGAAGGACCAATTACTAGAGGAGGCGTGATAGTAAAAACGTCATGAACCACTGCGTTAAATGGACAGAGTATAGCAGTGGTGGAAGAAGACGATGAAGTAGCAAGTAAGTAAGAAAGCAAGCTCAAGTTTTCCTTCTTTTCCCTGTGTCTGAGTCCCGGGTACCCTTTTTTCACCAGAGAGGAGTAGAGAGGAGATGCAGAAAGAGTTTGCCTAGGAACTGGTGGTGTCCCGTTACAGAAAACGGTTTGGGGATAACTACAGTATTCTTTTACTCTGGGCATCTTTTGGGAGCAACTTATGGTACTATCTGTTTTTGCTGTGAGTCTCCAGGTTTCATAGAGTCACCTGCCGTGGAATGGGGCTGCTTAGTTTGGCTGTGCTTATTTACATAACTTAAGTAGCCTACTTCCCCTGCCTCATTTTCACGCCAACGTGGTCAGCAAAAGTCTTGTATTGGATGTGGAGTAATTATGTCTTCCAACGCAACAATATGAATTAGCGTTAGATTGTGCTACCTTCACTGTAATATTCTAAACGCGCTTTTATGTACAAACAGTGACACACCAGAGTACAAATAAGAACACACAAATAAGCGAGAGCATATAAAATTGCACAAAAGAATATATACAAGCACAGACAAGAGAATACACACTCGCAAAAGCACAAACAATGGGAAGCAAAAACAAGAACAAGAAGCGGTGCCAAGGCACAGCAAACCCGTCCCCGGTAGTCATTTTAATGCTGATGTATAAACTCAACAGGATATCTAGTCAAAGATGTCACATATCAAGTTTGAAGTAAATCGTGTGAAAATTGACGATTGTATGCCCATCTGAAATTTTAGGCCTGACCCACCTGACATTGACCCCCCTATCGTTAACCGGGGGGTGACCCCCCTGATGTAATGAGGCATGTTATAGGATGGAGAATTGAAAGATGCCCCTTTAGGGGTTATCGTGAAACCATTTTTTTTTTTTTTTTTTAGTTTAGGGCCTACAGCCTGGGCCTTGGCCCAAACCGGTCCAAAATTCAATCAGGTGATCAGGTCATAGTCCATCATCCCTGTAATTTTAGTCAAAATCGCACCAGTAGTTTTCGCATAAAGTTAACAGACCGACAGACAAACAAACAGACAATCTGAGTGAAAGGGGACGGGTAACAACTAGCTAAAAACAAAACCGCAGTACAGGTGTACAGATTAAACAATACAAAGAAGAAAGAAGGAAAAAAGAGGGAGGTAAGTGGGAGAAAAGGAAGAAGAGGTAGACAAGGGTAACGAAAAAGGAAGAAATTAAGTTCAAATTTAATTGGGACGTCTGTTCCACCGAAAATACATCCACCGTTCCTAATTTTCGTCTAGGAGATTTCATTGGATTAAAAGCTTATTTTAGAACGATATTCCATAGCGAGAATAGCTATTTTAGGGAGTGCCAGGTCAGTGGAGAACCTCAGGTCATAGGACAGGAAACGGGTGGGAATGTGTGCTATGTCCCGAGGGAGGGTCAGGTGAGAGATGGGCAGATTAACTCTCGGTCGGCCAGTGAGAAATACAACGAGTTAGTAAATATAATACAAGGAGGCCAAGATAGATATCTATCTATTCTATCTATATACCTAGGCTGCTTCCCCCAAGAAAAGGGAGGTAGCCGAGACAGGTCAACACACTACCAATTTACTCATCCACTCATACACATTCATTCGCATCTTAGCCCCAAAGGGGAGAAGGGACAGATCCTCACCGCACCACACCGCACGAGGGTCAACCACGCAGTGCAGTCAGTGACATCCGCAGCAGGGCCCGACAGCAAAGCTGGTTTACCCCTGCCACATCATAATGGATCCAGCCCCTTACCTGCACCTGACCTGATCAGCTGATCAGACAAAATGCAGGAGAATATCCTCTCAGGACTGCGTCATCATTTATTCATTCACAATTTCTCTCCATTCATTTCTATCACGCACAGCCACTCTTCCTTGCTCAACAGACAACCCTCTCGCATCCAACGCTCTCTTCACACTGTCCATCCATCCTATTCGTGGTCTTCCTCTCAGCCTTACGCCTCTCACATCAGATCTAGTTATCTTTTTCACCAATCGCTCATCATCCATTCTCTCCATATGCCCAAACCATCGCAACACCCTCTGTTCAACTCGATCAGCCATCTCCCGAACAATTCCAGTTCTCCTTCGCACTTCATCATTTCTCACTCGATCCATACGCGTCACTCCACACATACTCCTCAGACACCTCATCTCCATTACATTCAAACTTTTCCTCTCTGCTACACCCATATTCCATGTTTCAGCCCCATATAATGCAGTCGGTACCACAACACCCTCATACAGCCTTCTCTTTACATCCATTCTGAGTGAACGACATCCAAACACTTTTTTCATTCCTCCTAGCACCTTTCCAACTTCATTCATTCTAAACTTCACTTCTGCATCTATTCTTCCATCCGCAGCAACATGTGACCCTAAGTACTTAAAACACTCAACCTCCTCAAGCAACTCACCATTCAAAACTATAATCATCCTCCTACCATCTATCAACCTCGTACACTTCATCACTTTACTCTTATTCTCATTTATTTTCAGTTTCCTCCTTTCACACGCCCTTCCAAACTCCTCTACCAACTGTCTCAATCTCTCCACTGAATCAGCCACCAGTGCAGTATCATCCGCAAACAGCAGCTGCTTCAGATTCCACTCTCTACCATCATTCACCAGACTCAGTCCTCCATCTAACAATCTTGCATTCACCTCCTTTACAAAACCATCCATATAAATATTAAACAACCAAGGCGACATCACACATCCCTGCCGCAGCCCCACTCTCACGGGAAACCAATCACTCACAGTATTTCCCACTCTTACACACGCTCTACTATTTACATAAAAACTTTTCACTCCTTTTAGTAACCTGCCATCAAGCCCATTCAATCTTAAAACATTCCACAAAGCCTCCCTATCAATTCTATCATATGCTTTCTCTAAATCCATGAATGCCCAAAACACATCCTTACCTTTCGCTAAATACTTTTCACACACCTGTCTCACAGCAAACACCTGATCCAGACATCCCCTCCCTCTCCTAAAGCCACACTGCTCATCACCAATCACTCCCTCTGTATCCTCTCTAACTCTCTTAATTAACACTCTACCATACACCTTACCTACCACACTCAACAGACTTATACCTCTAAAACTAGTACATTCATACTTATCACCCTTACCTTTATATAATGGGACCACACAAGCACTTGCCCAGTCAACTGGCACCATACCTTGCACAAAGCACACATTAAACAATCTTACTAACCAGTCAACAATAGTTGCTCCACCACATTTCAGGCATTCCACAGCACACCCATCCATACCTGCAGCTTTCCCTGTTTTCATCTGCTTTACTGCCACTTGCACTTCCTCCATCGTAATCAAGGATTCATTCAACTCTCCCAACACATCTATTCCTTGCACCCTTCCATCTGCCACAATCTCAGCCTCCCTTTCCTCCTCTACATTCAACAATCTTTCAAAGTACTCCGCCCATCTCTTCCTTACTGCATCCATCTCAATTAACATCCTTCCATCCTCTGCTTTTACTCGCTCCTCCTTCCCAGACTCTCCCTTTCGCACCCTTTTCACCTCCTTCCAAAACATTTTCTTATTCTCCTGAAAATTCTCAGTCATCCGCCTACCCCACCTCTCATCTGCTGCCACTTTAGCACCACGCACAACCCTTCTCGCCCTATTCCTCTTTTCCTTATACCTCTCATATGACACCTCATCCCTCCTCTGCAACCACACTTCATATGCATGTCTCTTCTCACCCACAGCCATACTTACTTCCTTGCACCACCATTCACTTCCCTTCCTTACACCACCACCCACTCGTCTCACACCACACACCTCTTCTGCATGCCCCACCACAGCACTCTTAAACAACTGCCATTCCTCCTCCACACTGCCACTCTCCTGATCTTTCACTGCATTCCACTGATCTCTCAATTTCTCCTGATACTCTATCATTTTCTCTCTTTTATCCAACTCACTCACTTTCAAAACCTCCCTGCCACACCTAACTCTCCTAGCTCTCACCCATCTCTTACCTACTCTCAACTTTCCCTCCACCAGGTAGTGGTCAGACATACCTCCACCCTCCCCTCTCAAAACTCTCACATCCAACAATCTTCCTATTACATTCCTGGAAACAACCACATAGTCCATCAATGCTCTGTCAACAACCCTTCCACCCTCCTGTCTCACCCATGTATACTTATAAATATCTTTCTTCTCAAACAAGGTATTCCCAATCACCATCTCTCGCTCAACACACACACCTATCATTCGTTCCCCATTTTCATTTCTTCCAGGCACACCATGCATACCAACTACACCTTCAACTGCTACATTTCCCACTCTAGCATTCAGATCCCCCATCATTACCACATTCACATTTGCTCCAAAGCTCTGCAAACACTCATCAACATCATTCCAGAAAGACTCCTTCTCTTCTTCATCCCTTTCACTACCAGGCCCATATGCACTCACAAATACCCACAACTCACGTTCAAATTTCGCTTTCACCCACATCAGTCTCGATGACACATCTTTCCATTCAATCACACACTGCTGTACTTCTGGGCTCACTAACAAGGCCACACCTTCTCTTGCCCTTCCTCTATCAACACCTGACAATCTTCCATTCACACTTCCAAATGTAGACTCACCTTTCCCTTTCATCTTTGTTTCACTCAAAGCTAACACATCCAACTTTCTTCTCACAAACATTCTCCCAATCTCCTCCCTTTTAGCCTCAATCGTACTACAACCAC
>JAGKTI010022508.1:0-15223 GCA_018397915.1 Birgus latro
TCGAATTCTTCTCGCTCCTTCTGGCACCTTGCCAAAAACCTTTCTAAGAACTTTACCTCATCATCCTTCCCTCCTCTTTTCTACTCTAATGGCTCTGTAGCTATTTCTTCTGCTGATAAAGCAGATCTCTTCGCTCAGACTTTCTCCTCCAATTCCACCTTAGACGATTCCGGTGCTATTCCTCCATCACTTCCCCCCTCTGACTTCCTCTTGACTGACATTAAAATTTCTTCAGCTGATGTGTTTTCTGCCATCACTGGCCTCAATACTAAAAAGGCATATGGTCCTGATGGAGTCCCTCCTGTTGTCCTCAAAAACTGTGTTTCTGTGCTTACACCCTGCCTAGGTAAACTCTTTCGCCTTTGTCTCTCAACTTGTACCTTTCCTTCTTGCTGGAAGTATGCTCTCATTCAGCCAGTCCCAAAGAAGGGTGACCATTCCCAACCCTTTAACTATCGTCCAATTGCTTTAACATCCTGTGTCTCAAAAGTTTTCGAGTCAATTCTTAACAGAAAAATTTTAAAGCATCTTTCCTGTCACAACCTTCTTTCTGATCGTTAGTATGGGTTCCGTCAGGGACGCTCCACTGGCGATCTTCTCACCTACCTTTCAGACTCTTGGTCATCCTCCTTTCGGGACTTTGGCGAAAACTTTGTCATTGCACTTGACATCTCAAAGGCTTTTGATCGAGTCTGGCATAAATCTTTAATTTCCAAACTGCCCTCCTACGGTTTCTATCCTTCTATCTGTGCCTTCATCTCTAGCTTCCTTTCTGGTCGTTCTATAGCCGCTGTTGTAGACGGCCATCGTTCCTCTCCTAGACCTATCAACAGTGGTGTTCCTCAGGGTTCTGTCCTATCACCTACTCTCTTCCTTTTATTCATCAATGACCTTCTAAGCTGTACATCTAACCCTATCCACTCATATGCTGATGATTCCACCCTTCACCTTTCCATTCGGTTCCTGCAACGTCCATCTCAGCAGTTACTTCAACAAAAAAGGGATGAGGCTATGGCACACCTAATGTCTGACTTGGCTCGTATCTCCAATTGGGGTAAAAATAATCTTGTTATTTTTAATGCATCAAAAACTCAGTTCTTACACTTATCAACCCGACAAAATGTTCCTCAGGATTACCCACTAATGTTTAATAATGAACAGTTATGTCCTGCATCATCCTTGAACATGCTTGGGGTTTCATTCTCTCGGGATTTGTCTTGGAAAGAACATATTACATCTCTTGTGAAATCTGCTTCCAAGAGATTAGGTGTGCTAAGCCGATTCCGAACTTTCTTTACCCCTGCACAGTTGTTGACCTTGTACACGGGTTTTATTCGCCTGTGTATGGAGTACAACTCTCATGTGTGGGGAGGCTCCCCGCATTCAGTTCTTCTCAATAGGGTGGAGTCAAAGGCTTTTTGTCTCATTAACTCTCCTCCTCTTACTGATTTCCTTCAACCTTTGTCTCTTTGCCGCACTGTTGCATCTTTATCTCTCTTCTATCGCTACTTCAATGGTCACTGTTCCTCTGAACTGTCTGCTTGCATCCCTCCACCTCTACGACGGGCATGTAGTACCTGTCTAGCAACAAACTCTCATCCCTTTTCTGTCCATCTCTCTAATGCAAGAGTTAACCGTTACTCCCAGTCTTTCATTTATGCAACTGGTCAACTCTGGAACTGTCTTCCTCTGTCTGTATTTCCTACTTCCTATGATCTCCAGTCTTTCAAACGCAGTGTGTTCAGGCATCTCAAATTGAACGGATCTTGAATTTGGCTCTCTTTTGTATTGTTTTTGCTTTTTCTTGGAAGGAACTGTATGCAGGCCTGTGGCCTTTGGTTCCTTCTTCCTTGCATTAAAAAAAAAGAAAAAAAAAAGAAGAGGAATCTGAAAGTCAAAGTAAACAAGAGTAAAGTTATGATGTTTGAGAGGAATGTAGTCACAGAATGCACAGTGAGGTTGGATGGTGAGGGTATGGAGAATGTGAGTGCATTCAAGTACTTGGGCAGTGTGATGATTAAGGATGGAAGTTTTGGGGATGAAATGCTTGAAAGGGTACAGCAGGGAAGGAAGGTTGTTGGTTCACTGAAAGCAGTGATGAGAAAAAGGGAGGTGAGTATGGAAGTCAAGAAGTCACTGCATGATATTAGTGTGATCCCTATCTTGACGTATGGAAGCGGGGCATGGACCTTGCTAGAGGGTAACAAGTCAAGAGTGAGAGCAGTGGAACTGAGTTACTTGAGAGGAGCATGTGGAGTGACAAGGGACTTCCTGTTTATGGCCTTGCTAATTAATTTATAGGTATACCATAGCAAATAGGTGAACAGTAGGTTTCTAGGCTCAAGAAGGGTTATAGTCACTGCAGATTTACATGAACCTTCAATGACTCCTACCACGGCTAAAATATTTTCCACATTTTCATTAATTTCTGAATCTTCATGGATGTCATTTCCTTCCAGAAGGAGAATAGTGCGGTCATGCTCCCGGTCAAACATGGCGTTTAGCCGCTCATCCTCAGAAAAGGAACTTGCCTTTCCACCAGGAGCTCTGTATTTCCACGTGTTCCACTTCCACGCAACGTGGTAATAGGCTGTGCCCAACAAAAGCAACCTTAAAATCTCTCAATGCCACAGCACACATCTGTTATCCTATTTCTCTGGGGCACCAAAAATATGTCAGAAAATATTCTGTGTGAGTCACCCCAAAATATGTCAGAAAATATTCTGTGTGAGTCACCCCTCTCTAGTGGGAGTTAATCTAAATTGAAACAATGGTAAATTTGCATAAGCCTCGTGAGTAAATTTAGGCAGTTAAATCCCCTAACTCACCAGCAAATCCTCTCGTATACTAGCTAGTTCCCTAAGATTTGGCCAAATTCATAAGGTCATTTAGCTATACTGTATATTGAGTCAAACAACAGATGACGACGGGCGTGATGTTTTGGTTGTTTTCCTGGGCAGCCAGGCATCTTCTAGGGGTGTATTTACAAGTGTTAACTGAACGGTGTCTGCTGATGGAGCGCGTCAACATGGTGAGTTTCTTCCTCCTCATGGAATTGAAGAATTGCCAATTATTGATTAATTACGAGGCTAAATATAGTTGAAATACTCCTTGAAATATACAAGGTGAATCTAACTTAATCTAATCTTAGTTTTAATTAAACTAAACCAAATATTTTCTTTTATTTAAAAAGATATATATTAAACCTGTCTGCTTTTCATCGTGAGGACGTCACACTCACGCAGACGCAGTGAGGCCAATGGAAAATTCCTAATTATTTACATGTATGTACAATATAGTTGTCTACAAGTGTTAAACGCAGTAGCATTTAATTTATTAATAATAAGAATTATTAACAACGTAATCTCTGGGTTATTAAACCTCTTAAATTATTATCAACATTCTGGAAGTTTTCCACTTCCCTTTAACATCGACAACTATTGTAAAAGTAAAGAGCACAACCGCTGTGGGGGAAAATGTTTCCCACAAGACCAGTGTCCCTAACCAGCATGGTTCCAAAATTGTGCGAGAGGATCCTGAAAGATAGGTGGATAAAATATCTGGAAGTGATGAATGTTTTGACTGAAAGTCAGTTTGGATTCAGAAGTGGAAGGTCATGTGTTTCCAACTTGTTGAGCTTTTACTCAAGAGTGATTAACGTGCTACAGGAGAGTCGGTTGGGTGGATTGTGTGTATTTAGATTTGGAGAAGGCCTTCGACAAGGTACCCCACAAGAGACTAATGTGGAAGTTAGAGCATATAGGAGGACTGAAGGAAAACCTCCTGGAATGGATGAGAGACTTTTCGAGAGACAGACAAATGAGGACAGTAATAAATGACAGGACGTCTGGATGGAGAAAAGTAACAAGTGGTGTCCTGCGGGGCTCGGTTTTGGCGCCAGTAATGGTCCTAATTTACGTAAATGATGTGGTAGATGGAGTGAACAGTTATGCAAGTCTGTTTGCTGATGATCCAAAGATCTTGAGGAAGGTAGAGGTTAAGGAGGACTGTTAAATGCTGCAGGGGCATCTGGATAGGATACATGATTGGAGCCACCCTTCATAAACCAAACTATATGGGGCTCTACCCTGGTACGAATTACCGAATTTTCCGTCTTACCGAATTTTCACTCCCCAAAATTGCTAAGACAATACCTATTACTTGTCCTTTCAACACTAAACATATATAAATAAATAAGTTATGACAGAAAACAATTTAGTGCATTTAATATACCTTTAACCCCTTCAGTGCTGGGTGTATTTTCATTTCTTGCTGCCACCAGACAATTTTAGTCAGTGTAGGTTGGATCTGTGGAAGTGCACGGGGTTGGTACAGCTTTCGTTAGCCCCTTCAGTATGTGAGTCCAGTCCTGAGAGCCATAAAATCGGCAGAAGGAAGCGTAAATAAAGTAGAAATAGACGTCACAGTACTGAAGTGGTTAATTGGTAGAAAATCATTCACAGAGGCAGTACCGACCGTCGGCCGCGTGTGTTGGAGATGGATTTTCACCCCCCCCAAATTGCAATAACAACACTTATTACTTGTCTTCTTAACACTAAAGTAAAGGAGCATATACAGTGTATAAATTAATAAAGAAAGACAAAAAAGAAAGAATTCGGTGCACATAATTTGCCTTTCGTTAGAGGCAGTAGATTTGTCGGCAGTTTGTTTTGGAGACAGGTGGTGGAGGTGGTTGAGTTCACACTTTAATGTAAATTCTAAACAGTACCCAGTATTTATTTCACTCTACATCAAGAACTAAACTTAAATGTAATCACTGTAATAGACTGCAGTGTAACACCTTTTGTTAGAGGTAGTAGATTCGTCGGCAGTTTGTTTTGTTTTGGAGATGGAGGTGGTTGAGTTCACACTTTAACGTAAATTCTAAACAGTACCGAGTATTTATTTCACTCTAATTTAAGAACTAAACTTAAATGTAATCACTGTAATAAACTGCAGTGTAACACCTTTCGTTAGAGGCAGTAGATTCGTCGGCAGTTTGTTTTGTTTTGGAGACTGTGGTTGTGGAGGTGGGTGAGTTCACACTTTAACGTAAATTCTAAACAGTACCCAGTATTTATTTCACTCTGTATTAAGAACTAAACTTAAATGTAATCACTGTAATAGACTGCAATGTAACACTTTCAGTAATAATAGTAATGAACTTTAATCATGATCACTACACTAAGTCACACGCGCTTTTTTTTTTTTTTTTTTTTTTTTTTAGCTTCATTCCTTTACGACTAGAGGTGCTAGTATCACTTCTTTTAAGCTTTGAACCTTCCATGGCAAGGCAGAAGGCAAAAGGAGAGCACTGCTCAGCACTAGGTGACAGTAAGAATGGCGCAACTACCGTCTCCAAAAGCAAGCAGCAGACTGGCGCCACGTGTCCGCCTGGCGCCATTTCTCCCCCTACTTTCGCATTTCGGCCTACTTTCATACGTGGTCTCGGCCTGAGTTCGGCTAACCGAAGATTCCGTCTTCTAATAGTTTGACTTATGGAAGATTTACTCTATTTGAAATGGATAAAAGCACCAAGAGGCCATCACTGAATTATTTGATGGGTAATGGACCAATTACAAAAGTGAGAGAGGAGAAAGATTTGGGAGTGCTGGTCCAGGATAGTTTGTTACCTGAAAAACACATTAACAAGATAGTTAGAGAGACATACAAACTCTTGACCAACATAACAGTAGCATTTCTATCTATCTGTTGCCAGACGCCATAATCCCGTAAGGGGTGGCCGTTTGACTTTGAGTCATTTGTTTTACAGGAAGGGGCACTAACCCTTCACCAACCCACTTGTTGACACGTAGGGAGCACGTATGGTTTGGTTATGTGGTTACCTCCCAGCGTTGTAAATGGTTTTTTGGCTTACAGGAAACCATCTGGTTTGTCACTCAAAGTAAAGCCACCTGAAGGAAAGAAAAACATTAAGAATTGACAGGAAAGATGGGAGAAATAGGAAGAGAGGAGGGCAGGCACAGAAAAAGAATGATAAAGGTTTAGGAAGAAGTATGCAGCTCTACATCAAGTGAGTGGTTGATGTTCGCCACCATCTACATGAATGGAGAGATGATGAAAAAATTTATAGTGGCCATGATCCACCCCAGGTTAGAATATGCAGCAGTAGTGTGGTCCCTACACAAAAAGAAAGATGTAAATAATATTGAGAGAGTACAAAGAACAGCATCCAAGATAGTCCCCAGTCTGGCAGATTTGCCACCGTTACAGAGATAGAGGGGTGACATGATTGCAGTGTTCAGGACCATGATGGGAGTAGATAAAATTGATAGAGAAGATCTGTTTGTGTGGGATAAGAGAGCAACAAGAGGACATGGACTAAAACTGAAGAAGCCAAGCTGCATGAAGGACATCAAGAAATATAGTTTTCCTTTTAGATCCATAGACCTGTGGAATGGTCTGGACAAAGAGATCATGCAGTCTAAAAACTTAAACAAGTTTAAAGCAAAATTTGACTTACTGAGAAAAAGAGATGGGACCCCACGAGTGTAGCTCATTTTCTGTATATCACAGCTAGGTAAATACAATTAGGTAAATACACAAAATGATAAAAGTTTGAAAATGGCATATACTAATGTTGATGGTTTCATATCGGTAAGATTAGAAATCAACAATTTTTTGAAGGCTAATGAACCAGATATTACATGCTTTGTAGAGGCCAAGTTAAGAGAGGCTATTGATATCCATAGGGGAGTTTGTAAATACAAACTGCGGAGAAGAGACAAAAAAGAAAAAACGGAGGAAGGAGTGATGATGGCAGTGAAGATCGACATAAATATGGATAATGTGAAACTGGGAGAGGGTAAGTTTGAAGTGATAAATATAAAATTAGAAACTGGAGAGAATGGCAGGAGAGACATTGTAGTAGTATATGTTCCCTCTAAGACAAGGGCATGGAATGATGATGAATGCCAGATGTTGGCAGACATGGTTAGATATCTACAGAAAGTGATTGAGAAAAGCACTAGCATAATTCTGATGGGTGATTTTAATTGTATTGAGGTGAACTGGGAGGCATGGGACTCAGGAGGCAGTGAAGATTCGTGGGGCATTATGTTGTTAAATATAGCAATGAATAATGTAATGACCCAGTGGGTCAAAATGAGACAAGATTCAGAGGTGATGACACACCATCAAGACTAGATTTATTGCCAACCAAGGAACCTGATGTAACTGAATCTTTGATTGCCTGTGTCCTATAGGAAAAAGTGATCATTTGGTCAACATTGAGTGCAGAGGATTGGTTTAACAGAAGGTGTATGATAGCAAAAAAAAAGAGAGGGACATGGCATGGAGCAACTGGAGAAAGAGAGGTAATAGTAGAACAAAGGAAGAATATAGAAGAACTAGAAATGAATATAAAAGAATATGTAGAGGGGAAGAATGGAACTTTGAAAAAGGTATAATTGACAAATGTATGGAAGAACCCAAATTGTATTATAGATTTTTTAATGGTAAATTGAAACAAAAGGAAGGAGTCACCAAACAGAAAGTAGTAGGAGAGGTTTATAAAGATGTAGCAATGCAAGCTGAAATAATAAACAAATACAGTATGCGCGTAAAGTGTTGACGCCATCTTAAAAAAAAGAAAACATTCTTGTGGTTAGCAAGGAGAAACAAATAAATTAACACTCACCATTGAATTTAGTATTTAGTGGCATTCCCCTTCACCTTTATTATCTTCTTAAGGCGTCTGGGGAGACTGATGGCGTAGTTTTGCAGAACAGACGTACTAAAACTGCTCCATAGCTACTTGACTGCAGCTGCCGCTTCATGTGCGCCCATAAATTCTCAATGGGATTGATATCTGGGCTGTTTCCGGGCCAGTCTCGAATAAAGGAAACCTCACAGTCTGTTAGCCACTGTTTCACTGACTTTGCAACATGTGCAGGGGCAGAATCTTGCATAAATACTCTTGCCTTGGTTTTATCAAAAGAGTCACTTAAAACATCACATAAGAGCTCCAAATAATTGTTCTGGCTCACTTTTTCATTTGCAGGTAGAATTACCAACTCACCAACACCATAATATGTAAAGCAGCCCCAAGCCATGAGTGAGGCTGGGTATTTAACAAACCTGGAAGTGTACTTAGGATCCAGGGGTTCACTGCCTGGTTTGCGGTACACTCGTGATGAAGGGGTACCAGTGACAGTAAATGATGACTCATCACTCCAAAGCATAGTTTTCCATTGCTCCTCACTCCAGGCAAGATATTTCTTACAAAAATTTACTCTTTTTCTTCTGAAGTGCAGTTAGCTGTGGTTTTTTACGAGCACAAAAACTCCTGTAGCCCAGATCGTCATGCAACAGTTGCTGCACACTTCTGACAGACACATCTGCCAGCAACTGTGGGTTCTTTTCTTTTAAAGCCCGTGCTGTTAGCCTTGAGATCAGCTGACGGGTCCTGATCAGCTGATGGGTCCTGAAGGTTGTCTTACGAGGTCTCCCAGGCTTGGGAAGTGGAGTGGGAGGAATGGCCTCCCCACTGTCCTTGAACCGCTTCACCAGTCTCTGCACTGTCCTCAGTCTAACACCTGTTTGATTTGCAATAAATGGGAGTTTGTGGCCAGCTTTGTATAAAGTAATCATTTCCACACATTTGTCCTTGCTTGTGGTTACTTTAGGCATGATGAGAATGTGGTAGGTAACCAAATAACTGTGTTATTTGAGTCAAAACATGCCCTCGTGGTGCATCACACACAGAGACAATCCTCCTCCTGTGGCTGCCCAAACATTATTGAGCCTGCTCCTGTGGTGCCAAACCTATCAAGCAGGGTTGCCAGCTCCCGTTGAAAAAGCGTCAGCTCATTTCGCATCACAGGGGAGGGTAGTATTGACCCTACTTCACTTAACGCGAAAAAAATGACGTTGGCCCTTTAGCGTCAATACTTTCCGCGCATACTGTATTACCAATCGGTTTTCACTTTAGAAAGGGATTTTGTGGAGGGGGAGGGAGTGACTAGAAATGTAGTAATAAAAGATATAAAAGTGCAGGAAGTGTATAAATTACTGGAAACTCATGATGTAAGGAAAGCCCCAGGACCGGATGGAATCTTTATTTGGGTATTGAAGGAATGCAGAGAACAAATGGCAGATAAGATTTACGGTTTAATTTTG
The DNA here is from genome assembly GCA_018397915.1 of Birgus latro. Taxonomy (NCBI): domain Eukaryota; kingdom Metazoa; phylum Arthropoda; class Malacostraca; order Decapoda; family Coenobitidae; genus Birgus; species Birgus latro. Next base: position 9,142 of record JAGKTI010022508.1, read on the forward strand.
TGTTGTCTGAAAGAAGGGGAAGTGCCTCGGGAATGGAAGAGGGCCAATGTGGTACCAATTTATAAGGGAGGAAACAAGGAAGAACCCCTGAATTATATACGACTGTCCCTGACCAGTGTGGAATCCTGAAAGACAGATGGATAAAATGTCTGAAGGAGATGAACATTTTGGCTGAAAGTCAGTTTGGATTCAGAAGTGGAAGATCGTGTTTTTCCAACTTGTTGAGCTTTTACTCGAGCGATTGACGTGCTACAAGAGAGAGACAGTTGGGTGGATTGTGTTTATTTAGATTTTTTTATTTATTTATGCAAGGAAGAAGGAGCCAAAGGCCAGAAGCCCACAAATTATTTCAAGATACCTGGGCACACTGCACTTGAAAGACTGGAGATCATAGGAGGCAAGAAATACAGACAGAGGGAGACAGTTCCAGAGTTGACCTGTTGCATAAGTGAAGGACTGGGAGTAAAGGTTAACTCTTGCATTAGAGAGTTGGACAGAAAAGGGATGAGAGTCTGTTGCTAGACAGGTGCTATATGCCCATCATAGAGGTAGAGGGATGCAAGCAGACAGTTCAGAGGAGCAGTGACCATTGAAGTAGCGATAGAAAAGAGATAAAGATGCAACAATGCGGTGAAGAGACAGAGGTTGAAGGGATCCAGTGAGAGGAGAGTTAATGAGATGAAAATTCTTTGACTCCACCCTATTGAGAAGAGCTGTATGTGGGGAGCCTCCCCACACATGAGAGTTGTACTCCACACAGGGGTGAATAAAACTCATATATAAAGTCAACAACTGAGCAGGGGTAAAGAAGGTTCAGAGTCAGCTTAGCACACCTAATCTTTTGCAAGCAGATTTTACAAGAGATGTAGCATGTTCTTTCCAAGATAAGTCTCAAGTGAATGAAACCCCAAGCATGTCCAAGGATGATGGAAGATTTTGTTGGGTTGATAGGTGTAAGAACTGAGTCTTTGATGCATTAAAAACAAGATTATTTTTACTCCAGTCAGAGATATGAGCCAAGTCAGACATTAGGTGTGCCATAGCCTCATCCCTTGTTTGTTGAAGTAACTGCTGAGATGGACATTGCGGGAGAAAGCCTTTGACAAGGTACTCCACAAGCGACTAATGTGGAAATTGGAGCACATAGGAGTGGATGAGAGACTTCTTGAGAGAGAGACAAATGAGGACAGTAATAAAGGACAGGATGTCTGGATGGAGGAAAATAACAAGTGGAGTCCCACAGGGCTCAGTGTTAGTGCCAGTAATGGCCCTGATTTATGTAAACGATATGGTGGATGGAATGAACAGTTATGCAAGAGTGTTTGTTGATGATGCAGAGATCTTGAGGAGAGTAGAAGTTGAGGAAGACTGTAAAGTGCTGCAAGAGGACCTGGATTGGATTCAATTTTGGAGCTGGATGTGGGAAATGAAATTCAATGCAAAAAAATGTAAAATATTGGAAATGGGTAAAAGTACCAAGAGGCCATCAATGAATTATTTGATGGGTAATGGACCAATCACAAAAGCGAGAGAAGAGACAGATTTGGGAGCGCTGGTCCAGGATAGTTTGTCACCTGAAAAACACTTTAACAAGACAGTTAGAGAGAGATGTAATCTCTTGACTAATATAAGAGTAGCATTTCATTACATGGATGAGGAGATGATGAAAAAATTGATAATGGCCATGATCTGCCTCAGGTTGGAATTTGCAGCAGTAGTGTGGTCCCCACACAAAGAGAAAGATATAAACAAGATAGAGAGAATACAAAGAAGAGCAACCAAGATAGTCCCTAGCCTGGCAGATCTGTCATACAGAGAGAGGCTGGAAAAGCTGGGTCTGCCTTCCTTAGAGGAAGGGAGAGAGAGAGGCGACATGATTGCAGTGTTCAGGGCTATGATGGGAGTAGATAAAATTGACAGAAAAGAGCTGTTTGTGTGGGATGGGAAAGTAACAAGAGGACATGGAATGAAACTGAAAAAGCCAAGTTGCATGAAGGACATCAAGAAATATACTTTTCCATATAGATGCATAGACCTGTGGAATGGTCTGGACAAAGAGATCATGCAGTCTAAAAACTTAAACGAGTTCAAAGCAAAATTTGACATATTGAAGAACAGAGATGGGGCCCCACAAGTGTAGCTCATTTCCTGTAGATCACAGCTAGGTAAATTCAACTAGGTAAATGCACACACACACACACACACACACACACACACACACGCTGCAAGAGCAGCAGGTCGCCGACGTGGACAGACGTCCTTCTGGACCGCAGGGAAATAATCGTGGAATCAGCGGCGAAAGGAAACCAGCCTATTGTGATTATGGAAATGAGTGCGTGAGTGGTGGTCCCGTGGGACATTAGTAAAAAAAAAAAAAGCGGGCTTTGGGATAAAGAGAGCAAGATACAGTATAGAAAAGTTTCCATATGGTTGCATCATGGCGGAAAGCGACGGTGGTTTGTATACGTCTGGCGAAAGTGAATTTGTGGGTTTCTCCGACGAAGATGTGAGAAATGGAAGTTCAAAATTGTATCAAACAAGAGTAGCAGGAGTAGGAAAAACGGCGGAGAAGAATGTCCAGGAATTGAAGAAGGTATGGGTAGTAATTAGGGAGCTGCAGGAGAGGACCTTACAACAGGAGAGAGAGATCAAATGTTTACAGAACGAGCTGGAAAAAGTTTACACACGCAGTGCAGAACAGGAAAGAGAAGTCACGGAATTAAAAGTCAGTAATGAATCTGCCACAAATGAAATAGAATACCTCAAGAGGGAAAACAGGAGGTTGGAAGAAGAAAGAGACAGAATGAAAAGTAAATTAGACGAGTATGATTCAAAATCAAGGATGCAAGATGAACATATTAAGGAAATCAAGGAGCAACAAAAGGGGTGGAAGAAAATTCAGGAAGAAGGAAATGTAAATTTGAAAGAGATTATTGAACAACAAAGCAAGGAAAAGGTGGAGAAGGAAGTGGTTAGGGTATTGAAAAGTAGAGAAGCTCTAGTCAGGGATGTAGCAGATAAGAAAAAATGTGTAATTATTTTAGGGGTAAAAGAAAAGCGTATCACGATAAGATCAGAAAGAGAGAGAGAAGAATTGAGTAAAGTTAAAGAAATATTATCAGTAGTCATGGAGGGTAACAATGAAGCCCAAGAAGAGATTGAAGAAGTGTTTAGGTTAGGTAAGTATGAGGAAGGAGGGGCAAGGCCATTGAAGGTGAAGTTTAAGTCCCAGGCAATAGTAAATGAAATCATGAATAGGACATGGAAATTAGCAGACAAAGTGGAGTTCGAAAATGTCTGGTTAAGGAGAGATGCAAATGAGGAAGAAAGAGCTAAAATAAAGGAGTTAGTAAAGGAAGCTAAGGCAAAAAATGAACAAAGAACGGAGAAGGAGAAGACAGTGTTTTATTGGAGAGTTATGGACCAGAAATTGAGGAAGTGGTGCCGACGGAGAGGAGGAGAAAAGACGGTATAAGTAATAATGAAAAAAGTTTTAAAGTGGCATACACTAATGTTGATGGATTAATATCGGCAATGTTAGAAATCAACGATTTCTTGAGGGTACAAGAACCTAATGTTATGTGCTTTGTAGAGACCAAGTTAAGGGAGAATATTGATATCAATATGGGAGATGGCAAATACAAATTGTGGAGAAGTGACAGAAAAGATAAAATGGGAGGAGGAGTGATGATAGCAGCGAAGAATAACTTAAATATAGATTCTGTGGAAATGGGAGAGGGTAAGGCTGAAGTGATAAACATGAAATTAGAAACTGTAAGAGAGATATAGCAGTAGTATATGTTCCACCTAAGACAAGAGCATGGACTGATGATGAATACCAGGAGATGTTGTCAGACTTGGTTAGTTACCTACAGAAAGTGATTGAGAAAAGCAGCAATATAATTCTAATGGGTGATTTTAATTGTAAAGAGGTGAACTGGGAGGAATGGGACTCAGGAGGCAGCGAAGATTCATGGGTCACTATATTGTTAAACATTGTGATGAATAATGTAATGACGCAGTGGGTCAAAGAAGAGACAAGATTCCGAGGTGATGACACCCCAGCAAGATTAGATTTACTGCTAACCAAAGAACCTGACGTAATTGAATCTTTGAAATATATGTGTCCTATAGGAAAAAGTGATCATGTGGTCATTGAGTTCCAGATGATAATAGGGAACGTGGTGCCAAGAGATGAGCTCCATAGGCAGGGAAGATACAACTTTGGGAAAGCAAACTTTACGGAATTGAGTAAATTTCTTTGAAAATGCAGATTGGAGAAAATTCAGAGAAACAAGAGAGATTCAGAGGAAGTGGGATATCTTTCTAGACCTCTATAATTCAGGAGTGGATAAATATGTTCCAAGAGTAAATGGGAAAGAACACAGGAAAAAGGAGTGGTTTAATAGAAGGTGTATTATAGCAAAAAAAGAGAGGAACATGGCATGGAACAAATGGAGAAAGAGAGGTAATAACAGAACAAAGGAAGAATATAAAAGAACTAGAAATGAATATACAAGAATTCGTAGAGAGGAAGAAAGGAACTCTGAAAAAGGTATAATCGACAAATGTAAGGATGAACCCAAATTGTTTTATAGATTTGTTAATGGCAAATTGAAACAAAAGGAAGGAATCACCAAACTGAAAGTAGAAGGAGAGGTCTATAATGATGCAGCAATGCAAACTGAAATAATGAACAAACGTTTCCAATCAGTTTTTACTAATGAAGGGGAGTTTGTGGAGGGGGAGGGAGTGACTAGGAGTGTAGTGATAAAAGATATAAAAGTGGAAGTGCAGGAAGTGTACAAATTACTGGAAACTCAAGATGTAAGGAAAGCCCCAGGACCAGATGGAATTTCAAATTGGGTACTGAAGGAATGCAGAGAGCAACTGGCAGATAAGATTCACAGTTTAATTGTGTGTTCGCTGGAAGAAGGGAAAGTGCCTCGGGAATGGAAGAGAGCAAATGTGGTACCAATTTATAAGGGAGGAAACAAGGAAGAACCCCTGAACTATAGACCAGTGTCCCTAACCAGCATGGTTGCAAAATTGTGCGAGAAGGTTCTGAAAGATAGGTGGATAAAATATCTGGAAAAGATGAATATTTTGACTGAAAGTCAATTTGGATTTAGAAGTGGAAGGTCATGTGTTTCCAACTTGTTGAGCTTTTACTCAAGAGCGATTGATGTGCTGCAGGAGACAGACGGTTGGGTGGATTGTGTATATTTAGATTTGGAGAAGGCCTTTGACAAGGTACCCCATAAGAGACTAATGTGGAAACTAGAGCATATAGAAGGACTGAAGGGTAACCTCCTGGAATGGATGAAAGACTTTTTGAGAGACAGACAAATGAGGACAGTAATAAAGGACAGGATGTCTGGATGGAGAGAAGTAACAAGTGGTGTCCCACAGGGCTCGGTGTTGGCGCCAGTAATGTTCCTGATTTACATAAATGATATGGTAGATTGAGTAAACAGTTATGCAAGTCTGTTTGCTGATGATGCCAAGATCTTGAGGAAGGTAGAGGTTGAAGAGGACTGTAAAATGCTGCAGGAGGATCTAGATAGGATACATGACTGGAGCCGGATGTGGGAAATGAAATTCAACGCAAAAAAATGTAAAATATTGGAGATGGGTAAAAGCACCAAGAGACCATCACTGAACTATATGAAGAGAAAGATTTAGGAGTGCTGATCCAGGATAGTTTGTCACCTGAAAAACACATCAACAAGATAGTTAGAGAGACATATAAACTCTTGACCAACATAGGAGTGGCATTCCATTACATGAATGAAGAGATGATGAAAAAACTGATAGTGGCCATGATCCGCCCCAGGTTAGAATATGCAGCAGTAGTGTGGTCCCCACACAAAAAGAAAGATATAAACAAGATTGAGAGAATACAAAGAACAGCAACCAAGATGGTCCCCAGTTTGGCAGATCTGTCATATAGTGAGAGGCTAGAAAGGCTGGATTTGCCATCCTTAGAGGAAAGGAGAGAGAGGGGTGACATGATTGCAGTGTTCAGGACCATGATGGGAGTAGATAAAATTGATAGAGAAGATCTGTTTTTATGGGATAA